>OMNW01019320.1:69396-79672 GCA_900303245.1 Selene dorsalis | reverse complement strand
ACACTGCCCTGGTTGCTGTTGGTAACAAAATATGAGATGTGTGAGGTGATGATGTAAAATTTACCATAGGCAACCAACTCATTTTCTCAATGGTGATACTTTAGAAACTGTTTTTGAACATGTGAACTTTTCTGACTTTCTACCCCTTCAGTATCTCCATTCACGTCTTCAGCTTTACTATTTCCCTCCTCCAGTCCTCCTCTAATAGTTTTTTTTTTTTTGTAATAAACAATGCTTCAGTCGTTCTGAGAATAGAATTACACATCAGATATATACATTTCCATCACATCATAACTTTACAGCAGCCAGTTTGTAAGGATTGGCTGAATATTCCTTCTGCTGAACATACTTTGGCAAGGAAATTACACTGTATTCAGTTCAACTGTGCAAAACCTGCTTTTGGTCAGCAATGATCATTATGTGAATGGATAATATCATTCATTCAATTCCCACATCTGCCTCTTCCAAGCTAGTGGAACAAATTGCCTTTCAGCTAAGACGTCTGTAATTTACAGCCAGGCTTTGCACCTCAGATGACAATGCAGAGTGACATCAAATTCACACTCTAGAAAGTTCCTCTTAAAATAAGGATTTTTATTGTGTATTGCTCCTCAGATGAAGTCATATGAATCCTCGGAGTTATTCAGCCTTGTTTGTTGTGCAATGTATGATATATTATGTTTGCGATCATTCATGGCAAGTAATTTCACAGCAGTTTTCAGAACAATCGTTGGCCATGGTGCAGTCTATAATGCTGCAATCTCTAATTACATGGAAGCAATTCTGCAGCACTTTCCTCAAACAGCTCCAGTTTTGTTTGAATTTTTTGTACCTTAAATTGAAATATGTAACACTCAACTTCCATCCACAAACTAATTGTATGTTCTGTCAGATAATGATGACCAACTTTCAGAGGGGCATTGACACACAGTGTGAACCCTAAAGAATATACACACATCACACAACAACACCAGTTTATTTATTGGGGAAGTTTTTTGTGTGCAAAGCCACATACTGTGGATTTGCAATAACAAGTTTTGTTACATCATTATTACCTTCTCTTTTCTGTTTGCCCTGTCTTTCTCTACTTTATTCTCCATAGTGCAGAATAAATACACAGTGGAGCAAAATGTTAGTGCTGGCAAACTCTTTGTTGGGAAGGCTGTCACATTGCGGATAGTTGAAAAAGAAGTAAAATTCATTATATTTTTATTTTTCTCTTTTCCAGGTTGACTGGTACAACCCTGCCCTCACCAGTGATATCAAATAAGAACTGGCTTCGGATACATTTCACCTCAGACAGCAACCATCGAAGAAAAGGTTTTAGCGCTCAGTACCAAGGTACGTGTGTGTTATGTGTGTTTTAAGACACATACAAAGTATTTTCCTTGGGCTCTATCTGCCTAAGCTGTAACTGAGAATAGCATTTACTGGGGACAAAACTCGAAAATCACCTGACTGAACTTGCTGGACCTTTCCTGTCATCTAATTGACTGGTTGTATAGCTTAATTAGCATATTAAGGTGCATATTAGTTTCCACGTGGCGGCCCACATTTAATTGGCTGCTTCCAATACGAAACACGGTGAGCCTGTCTCTCTCACTGTGACTCTCAATTGTGTGGCTACAACCCTGACTGTCTTACTCTGCCATTGGTACTTCCAGTCTCACCTGTGTGTGTATGTGTGTGTGTGTGTTTGTGAGTGAGTGAGTGAGTGAGTGAGAGAGACACAGAGAGACACAGAGAGAGAGAGATGTGCTTTTCATGCCAAGTCTCTTTCTCAGTGGAATGTAGTTTGGTTGTAGCACAGATTTTTCTGTTATCCTCTGCAATGCTGCTACTTAGGATAAAATAGATGGGATAAATTTTAATGCAGCTGCTTTCCTTTTCTCTTCTTCCCCTTTTTCTTCTCTCTTGTCCTCACTTCTCATTGTCTTTTAATCTCCTCTCCCTTTTCCCTGTTCTAATCTTCAGTGTCTGTCACTGTTGCATTTGTCGTAGATTTGTTATAGGAGTGGGAGTGTGAAGCACACACATAGTTGATGTGCACTGAATAACAACCTTGAAATTAATAATAAGCACTTTAGAAAAAATGATGTACCCTAATTAAGGTCTAATTATGTATGATTTATAATGAAATGAATCTCCTTTCCTTACTCCAGTGAAGAAAGCAATAGAGCTGAAGTCCAGAGGAGTGAAGATGATGCCCAGTAAAGACTCCAGTCACAAAAATGCTGTTTGTAAGTAAACTACCATCGTCTGTTTGTGTGTGTTTGCAGAAAATGGGACTGTGTGTCATTTTTAAAACCAAGTTGAAACACATCTGGTCACACACATACTGTATACACGTGTGCCCAGACACACACACGCATGCACATGCCAAGTATATGTACTCAAGGACACACAGCCTGCATCCATCTTTGATGTGGCAGAAGCAGTGTTTTCATCTGTTTTTCACTGGGGTTGCCCTTCTAGGAGACAAGAATGAGTACCGCAATCTCCTCTTCTGTATTTTTTCTTTTTCCTTTCAAAGGGTCAGAGGTTGATAGGAAACTATAACCTATCAAGAGAATTTTTGGTGTTAACAAAATAACAAAATAATATGTTTTGGTGTTAACAAAATATGATTATTTATAGAACCAAATGTATGATAAAAACACACACTCAGGGCGTTGGGTAGCTCAGTGGGTAGAGTCCTCGCTGCAGCAGGCCCCAGATCGAATCCCACATCGGGTGGCCATTTGCTGCATGTCTCTGCCTCCCCATTTCCTGTCTCTCTCAACTGCCCTGTTAAGTAAAATCAAAAAGCCCAAAAATATACTTAAAACACACACACACTCAGTCTTTGATGTTTCTTTTGTTCTAATGGTGATCTTTTAACCTGTTCAAACAATACCGTATCAGTTACAGTTAAACAATTATACAAATAAGGCACTGTTTCATCTAGTGAATGCTTGTGTCATGTGTTTTGCTTCAACAACATGATAATACATGTACTTTTTCTACAGTGCATTTTAGTTGTGCTTAAGTGTTGTTGAAATCATGGAGTCAGATTTGCTGCCTGGTTGTCACATTTGTGTGTCAGCTGTGCCCCCCGCCCTCCTTGCACAGCCGTGTTTGGATACCAAAAGTTGTATTCATGAATCCCGACTTTGTTACTGGTAAAATGGTTTGTCTCATTTTAACTTTAAAGAGATGTTCAAGCCACCCGTCGTCACACCTCCCTCCAGACTTACTGCAGCATAATGACTCACTTTTTTTCACTGTTGCTGCCCAGTCGAAGTCTTTTGTGTAATCAATTTTCAACTTTTTTATTATGTTTCAACTTAGTTTGTTGGAAAAAAAATGAGGGTATTAGATCATAATAACATTTTTCACATTGTTACAGTCTGAAGTGTACCATTTTGTTGAGTATGCTTGTGTGTACTGACCTACTCACTTGCCAAACTACATTTAAGTTATTGTAAAACCTGGAGAAATTGTTAATAAATTAAAGTGTTGAAGTTTTATTGTTATCTAAAAAAAAAGGTGCACAAAAAAAAGAACAAGTGAAGGTCTCAAGATAATTCATAACTAATACACCATTACTTTTCAATTATAGCCGCTAATTCGCACAATAGGTGTCGGCTTACATGGTTTATTTTGGAGTTTAGGCCATTAAAAGGAACGTCTCAAGTGGCTGTGTTGAAGCGTTTATTTACTCAGTTTTACCTCTGTGATATTTTCAAACCTGATGCACCATCTTTGATAACTATAAGGATTAAAATACAACAGTTGCTCTTTGAAAGGGTGAATGTTGAATGAAAACAAAAGAAGATTTTGGAGAAGCTCCTCAAGTTATGTTGTGAGGGCAAAAGATCTGTCTATATAGTCTAGTCTATATCGTATTGAAATCGTTGATCCAAATGGGAAGTAGAGTCAAAGAGTGTTTTTATCTGAACCTTAGGAAAAATGGTTTTCACCTCCGTGGCATCTAATGGGAAACCGAATAAACTTAAACACTACATTGACCACAGGGCAATAAGACAATGAATTTAATGATAAATACAATAAATATATCCCTAGAGTGTGGTGGGTGGAGGTGGCTGACATATTTCTTGGCAGCTTTGAGATGCTTCTAAAACAGGACTCAGATCATTTGACAGAGGCTTTTAATTATCACGGAAGCCCAAGCTCATACCTCATCCATTCCTCAGCATTTAGCTTCATAATAAAACCCTCATCAATAATTCTGCTGATTTACATGCTCAGCCAAGCATGTGCTGGTGCAATTAACATTAGTATAGTGTTTTTGTGTGTATGTGTGTGTGTGTATATGTGAAAAAGCGATTGTATGTGCTCACATTCCTCTTCTTCTGTTGCTGCAATCAAAATTAAACACTTGTGTAGGTGAAGAATTCCTGGGGCAAATCAGTTTATCAATGATTTGCTATGTGCTTGGCGAAGAGTTCAGATAGCACACAGTCGCTTTTATTCTTACTTACACATACTGTGGTCACACTCTGATATGCACATAAGCACCAACACATTCATACACAAAGTGGTTTCCACATGACAGCATCGCCTGAAGTCAGCCTGCTGAGTCCAAAGCTATTGCATTTGCTTGTTATGAGAGGGCCCAGCTAACAGAAACATCTTGTTGTGAAGTAACTCTCTTGGTGGTCTGTGGTGATTTTTTGGAGACGTACATTTAGATGTATTAGAATAGATTCCAATACAGCCTTAGCAGTGTGATGTTCTTCATATCCTTTAAATATAAATTAACTTTTAAAACAATATCTAACTCTGCAAACAATAAAGCTTGCTGCAGTTAACCTTACTGCTAGTAATGCTGCTTTACCTCAGGGAGTTTAGATGACTGCACATTGTCCTTGTATGTATTTTATCATGATGTTTAAATACAGTAATCACCAATGGTTTGTGGTGCATGTGTTTAAAGATTCTCCAAAGTACCTATCCCACTTGTAAAATTAGTGCTGCAATGTACAAAACTAGCTTTGCAATCTGTAATCATTCTGTGGAGCTAAAGAATGATGATAATGGCTGTTAACTGTGTAGTTCAGGGATCCCTTAATCTTTTTGAGCTCTGGACCTAAATGAGAAATTTTAGTTTCCCACCATGGGACCAATGCTCATTAACACGTACGTACATTTTTTTTTTTTTATCATGAGCACCGAAACTGAGAAAATGTGAGTCCTCACACTGGACTGAGGGCTCACTGAGGTTACCTCAATGTAGTAAAGTTTGGCCAGGATCATTAAAATTTGAAAAAAAGAAAAAGACAAGTCAAGGTCCAGTTTTGGTCCCGAACCAGTCTTTGAGCTCCGTTCCTTTACACTGCATGACTCTCAGGGGTAATATCATAGCTGTATGGTAGATAATGCCCGGTCTTTATGCAATATATAATCATTACAAAGAACTAGAGACTGATGATAATGAGTTTTACCTGTCTAGAGAATGGACTGCTTATGAATCATAATCTAAAGGACTATGTATAACAGCCTCAAGCCTATATTAATGCACAGTCTAATGGGGAGACACACTTGAGAATAAGTTTAATTCATTTTGAGAACAGTCTGTTTACGACTAATTCTCACATCGACTATTGATTAAATCCTATGTGATACTAGAGGGATAGATAGATAGATAGATAGATAGATAGATAGATAGATAGATAGATAGATAGATAGATAGATAGATAGATAGATAGATAGATAGATAGATAGATAGATAGATAGATAGATAGATAGATAGATAGATAGATAGATAGATAGATAGATAGCAGGCAGAAAGGCAGACAGACTCAAACACAGATATAAAGTGGTAACTAGCAATGTAAAATGGTGCAGATAGAAGAAACCCATCTTATGGTGGCCCTCTCTCAGCAGTAACATTAACTTACTGCTGAGGATGTGTCATAATTACAGGAAGGCTGAAAGATTGTGATTAAGGGGTTTTACTCCCTAGACAATGACCTGGAACTATAATGAATCATCACTGTGTAACCTGATTTATTATCAGTGTTTTCTTCATGATTGCCACATGAGTGATGTGACAATGTGAAACTTAAAATTTCAAGATGATACAGTGGCACTTCGAAATAGACTTAGGGAAAATCTTACAGTAATATAGCCTACAATCAGAGTCTTGTAGGTTCAATAAAATGATGCAGGGGTAGATGGCTCCTGGCTTGATCGACCTGAGCATGAGAAGTTGGAGATAAAAGAGAGGGCAAAGGAGGTTAGAGGAAATGAGAAAAACAAAGAAGAATAGTAGATAGCCCATCAATAAAGTGCACTTCACACATTTCTCTCACCAGCCAGCAGTCATCTGAGGAGCACCTCAAGATATCTTACCTGATACAAATATCAGCTGCTTAAACACACGCACACGCACACAGAAACAAACATGCTGTATCCCTCCCTAGCTCTCCCTCTCTTCTCACACCCTCTGTAATTGTATCTTTGACCACAAGGCTTAATCCATGAGCTGTAATAAAAACTGAACCTTTGTACTTGTACTACGTGGCTTTGGATTTTCATTGCAAATGTCCTCTATGTTTACTCTTTTTTATCTTGCTCACTAGGCCACATTTTCTCCAATTCCCTGGGCCAGTGGTTTGTAACTGTTTCCCTTGGCAACAACGTCATGCAAGCAGGAAAACAAAACTAAGTGTAGAAACCAAAAAATAATCTTAGAGTTAATATAAAGACATTATTTCATGAGATGTGCCTTGATTTTCACACCATGTTAAACATTTATTTTACATTTTCCACAAGTGAAAATTTTGTGTGCTATAGATTTTGCTATTGATTTTCCTTTGAGAAGTCAAACTGACTGTGCATAGATAAGAGTCCATTATAAAAGCAGCCAAATAGTAAGTGAGGCATAATTTTTGAAACAACTGACAGTAGTAGAGCAAATGGTAATATTAGAAAAATGTTGTAAGGATGATACAGAATCCTTGCTGGCAAATACATACACTTTTTCGGGTTAGGAACAACTGTTGAAAACATTAAAGTGCATAAGCATAGCATCACCATAATGTCACATTAACCTGTTTTAATTGAAAGCCAACCATTCAATATTTAAAAGTGACTAACACACTATATCTCCCATGGTTCACCAGCTGTCTGTTCTGTGTGTGCTCAAAAGAAAAAAAAAAGGTATTCTTACATGGCTCCAGCCAATCAGCAACAGGACGTTTGTGTACAGGACAACGGAAGGAACAAAGGGGGGAGATGAGTGAGAGGGGACAGTGGGGAGGACATTAGAGATGTTGAACCAGGCTCATGCTAACAGATGGTGCCAATGAAAGGATTACTAGGGGACAGGAGAAGGAGAGGTTTCCCCTTCTAGCACTGCCAGACCCTGTGGAGTTTTGAATGGGATTGACTGAAAGACTGCACACAAGGGACCAGAGGTCAAAGCAAACATGTGGAGGAAATTTCTACCACTGGCGCTATGATGATGGAATATAATTTTTGGAACTGGGAACCATAATCAGTGACTTAATTTTTCTTGCACAAAAATTGACAAAAAAACAAACACTGACCGAGTACAAGTACTCACTCTTGAGTACTCACCGATGCCAAGTACAGATACTAGCAGTACGTTTGATATACACACACACACACATATATATATATATACACACAAAATTTCAATTAACACAATGACAGATAATTTTGAACAAAGGTTTTTTTATTCTTTGTGAACAAAAGCAGCACAGTCAATCTGCAATAGAGATTTTGTATTTGCAGTGTTTCCTGTAGGATTTCTTTAAGCTGTGGCAGCAGTACCTGCCAACCCTTGTATCTATTGATAAGCCGAGCGCTGGCCAGTGGGTTGAGACACTTAACGAGGTTTATTATTTAGCATACGAAGTAATGGTAACCGGTTGTACATCTGCCCCGACCCGATTCTGAAGCAGTGGTAATAATTAAGGAGCAGCAGGCTGCTGCTGCATTGATGTACATAGCGGAAACCCTGGTATTTTTATAAAGGAACGAAAGACACTCAATTTTTTTGCCTTAAGAATTGGCGGCTGGTATCGGCAGTCTTTACGAGTACCAAATACTTTGAAATAAGGCTGGTATCGGCCCGATACAGTCACCTGTTATCGGTACTTGCCCATCCCTAACAAACACCTTTAGATTGTTTTTAATAACAGAACTAGAATAACTCTACTCAGTTACACTCCATCATTGTGATCATAAAATCTCTTTATTTCTATTGCAGTCTGTTGTACTCTTTACTCACTGGTCAGTGGGACCCCTAACTTACTCGTAGGGGTGAGTGCAGCCTCCAGGACAAATGTCAGGAAGATCTGGGTCATATATGAGCTGAAACTCCGCTTAGAAAAATGGGCCCCTGCTGCGAAGTGGCATCTACTACAGAAGTCAGTAATGCCAAACAAGAATGGGCACCAACAAGGAAATTAATCACTTTCTACCAATTCCAAAAAGTTGACTTTCGAGATGAAAGGTTTCATGGAGACACTTTGATGATATGGAAATGACATTATGCATCATAAGCTTGTGTTAAAATGTTGAATGGTCTTTTAAGTGCAAATATGGGATTAAGTCAGCTTGTGGATTTTTGACATCAGCCCAGCAGTGATATTTGGCAGCAGTTTTTCCTGTTACAATCTCATGTTGTTTGCATGAGCTGGATTTGTTTCAGCAGTATGAACCTTTATATTTGATGCCAATGAGAACCAGTGAGAGAGAAAGGGATGAGAGAGTACGACAGACATAGTGTGTTTTACAGTGTGTTTGTGTGGTGATTTTTGGACAGAACATCAAAAAAACACAGCAAAGCAAAAAGACAGCTGGTTCTGTTTGCATCATATCTCACACAAACACACATGTTGTCTTTACACTCACAACCCCCCAGCACACACATAACACAATCACACAAATACAGCAAATCGTTCATCCATCTTTTATGCTAGGATGCACAAAACTTCGGCATCCTTTTGTAAATTGCAGCTAATGCGAACGCGAGAGAAAAAGGAAGGCGAGCTAGCTGGGAATACCAAAGTGGAGAGATGGAGCAAGTAGGAACAGAGGCAGAAGCCATGAAGAGAGAGAAATGTGAAAGATACAAAAAAAAAAAGATTGACAGAAAGAAAAAGAGGTGCATTAAGTGGTCAGATATTGCTCTTTCTCCAGGTCTGATTGTATAACTCTCCTGGATTCTCTTTCTTTTATAATCTTTTTTTCTTTGTGCTCTTGAGCTCCTTTTTCAGCAGTCTTATCATCTTCTGCATTTTATTCTCTCATTCCTTTCCATTTATTTTTTGTGTTTTGCTAACCATCATTATTCATCCACGGAGTTCCATTAAGACGGACCGAGTCTAAACTGGTTCCTGTCATGTTGTCTGGTCTCATTTACATTTACATTATGTTTTAGGCATGCACAGATGCTTCCAGCCAGGGCAAAGTCTTAAACCAATACAAGATCCAGAGTATGAGCTGGCCAGAAATCGCCAAGGGTTTTGCTTTGTGCTTTTTTTAGCCTTGGGAACAGATCATGCAGATAGATGAGAAAAAAAGGAGGGAAAGAGGGTGAAATATGAAAACTGAAGCCAGTTCTCTTCATTAATTCTCTGCATGTGTTGGTCTCAGTTTCTACCACCCACAACAGTTGCTCCAATAAAAAACTTTTTTTTTTATTAACAATTTCTCCCTGAATGTTTTATTAAATCTTAATGCATGTATTCACACTATATAAGGGAAAAGTCAAACCATATAATTAGACAAAGGCAATAATTACAGTGTAAGTTATTCTACATTAGATTTAATAGGTATATGCCTGTCATGTGTCTTGTATAGAACATTTCATCTGTCAGGTAACTACTCACAATGGCCTTAAAAACAGATACAATAGGGTTGAAAAATAACATTTATCCATAGGAAGTGAATTGTAAAGTAGCATTAAATGGAAATTAGTTCATACAAATGCATTCCTCCTTAATGCAGTCTATGCAAAAAAAGAAAAGAGTTAATAAACTAAACTAAACTTCACTGTTAACCAACAGTTTTTAAATGACCTGAGCATAGTGACGCTGTGGCTACAGGAAGTGACATAAGCTACACTTTGATGATTGGTTCTTTTTGTCAACATTTTATTCAGTATTTTGTTCAACATTTTTTCTCTCTATTATGCTGGTCCACTGTGTGAAGTTTGAATGTGTGGAATGGAGATATGAACATCTATCAGACATTTATTCATTTTCGTTTCAGACCTTTAAATTGTTACAAAAATGAG
>OMNW01019320.1:56106-69376 GCA_900303245.1 Selene dorsalis | reverse complement strand
ATTAAACTATAGCTATATATACTGTATATATAATAAGAGGACACTTAAATAGAATGAAAACATACATACCGTGCTTCAACTACAGTTGTACTGTGACAAATAAAATGCTGTGAAACAGGGACATTGTTATTGTTATATTAAGTTTTCATGATTTATTCCAGATACTGTCTATTCAAATTATTCTCAATCCAGTTCTTCCATCAGTGGAAGAAAAACAAACCATTGCTTCTTTCTACCTTTGTACTTATTAGTGGTGTAGGAAAATGTTTATTGATGCCTTTAAAAAAATGACGTGGTCAAATGTTTATAACTTAAAGAATACAGACACTGTTTAACCTGATGTTGTATGTTTTTTTTTTTCAGTGAGTCAAAGTGGTCTTGCAGGCGACGTTTGTCCAGATCCTGGAGTTCCAGAAAACGGCAAGAGGATAGGCTCGGCCTTCCAGTAAGTTTACTTACCCTAACTTACCTCAAGCCTAATGTTATTTTAGACCTCCCTCACCCACATTGTCCATGAAGGTATAGTTAAAACTTCCATCATTGATCCAGTGCAAGGGATCTTTGTTGTACATGTGTTAGTTTTGTAGAAACCAGACTGCAGTTGTTTCCTGTAGTCCTACATTTTGTGTTCACTCAGTGTTGAATCCTCAGACGTTAGAGCAGTTTGGTTATTTTTTGACTGATTACTGATGATTACCACTTAAAATGTTGAGCTTTGCTGCAGATTGAAAGGATGTTGCACTGTGAAAACACACATTGTTTGCTCTAGGTGAGTTGATCCCCCTCTCAGCCTGCTTTGGCTGTACACAATGCTTGTCTGTGCAACAGGAAAGATTGACAATGGGCGCAGTCTGGGACTAAAGATGAGCTTATTTCAGGCCTCAGGATGCCTTGTGTTTGAAATAGGACTGTCTCTGTTTGTCCAGATTATCTTGAGGTTACAGACACGGTGACTTTAGGGCCCAGCTCAGATTATAAGTTCACTTCTTCAGAAACATCTTTTTTTTGTTGTTGTTGTTGCCTCACTCTCATCTTCACTTATGAGCATCGTCTGTCCCTCAGGCTAAGAGTGAGTGCAAGTCTGCCCCTGTTCTTGTCCCAGAATTAGTCCAATGAACATGGAACATCCCCACCAAAGCATTTTTAGGAAGACTGAAGTGTTTTGTGGTTTATGTATCTTCATAAATAATTTCTGTCAGTTGGAGACCTGTTGTTACAGCTCTGGCTTTTTAGCTATGAAGCATCTTATGTAACTGGTGTGCAACAAACTTGAAGAACTCAGTCATTCACATTCACAGTCTCTTCAATTCTCCAAAGGTGGAAACTGCCACTCCCCGCAGGTGGCCTAATTGTCAAAATCTAAGCAACTATTACTTTCTTTGCCATCTGCAGCATTTAAGACCAGAGCTGCAGGTCTAGCACTGCTGTTATAGATCAGTCATTGTGTGTTTACAGTCATTTGTAACCATCATCAGTGGCTCCTCTGCCCAGGGACACACTGTTGACCACCAGTATTTACCAGTTTACAGGATCCTTACGTATGTAGGAGTTATACATAGGGAGGCCAAGCAGCGTGTCAGAATATGGATCTCGGGTGATTAACAAGGACTTGATGGACGCATAGATTTTTAAATGTTTCACTCAATGGTGTCTGTCATCTAATGGGTAGAAAGGGAGACATGATTTTATTTAATCAGGAGTAAGCAATTATAAAATAATCACCTCTCCCTACGACACAGCCACTTAGCATCAGTGCTAAATTGTTCTTACATTTTACTCATGATTATGAGAGAATCAAGACAGGCTCTTCATTTTTTTTACCTTTTTTGGTGACTATTTTCAGGCCAAAAAAAAAGACATTTAAATGGTAATCATTTATCATTTAGCAGCTCTGGCTCCTGGTGCTGTTCTTTACCATTAGGAACTGAGAGTGCACAAACTCTGCAAGACCATTAGTGGAGTTGTCTGCGTTAGTGAAAAGTCATTACCTCCATCTGTGCATGTGCTTGCGTGCATGCACGTTTGCATGGGTGTACTTGATGTGTGTTACAGGTTTGTATCTAATCATTATTAAGCTCTGAGATTTTGGAGCTGTAATGAAATAAAGCTTGAGAAATGGAGAGGAAATGTATATGTACAGAAGACTAAGGAGTTTTCTCTGCAGATGTGAAAGATGGCTGTAACTTAGTTTGTCATGGCAGTTTTGATCTACAGACAAACACATTCACATTTGTCATGGAACAGGTTTGATTCCGTTCGAGGAAATGACAGCAACAACAAAGTTTACTTTCCTATAATTGTAAATTTCACAGTGTGGGGCTGGATATAAGGTATTTTTAGTGTCATCAGCTTCGCCAAAGTAGCAAAAACTCTAAAGCCAATGACCCAACTCTCCGTGACAAAGGCACTAACAGACAGATTTGGCTAGGCCGTATGAGTCTACAGTGTTTAACAACAGGGCGGAGCTACTGAACAACCAGAACTCCAGACTGTGAATGTTTGACCAGGTGGTAGACTGTGGTGTGTCTCAGCAGGGATGAGACACTAAGCTTCAGAGACAAGACACCATGCAGACTTCCACTTACATAGCTGAACATCCCTCTCACGTGTTAGACAGCAGGGTGTTGGAGAGACAAGGGTGATCAGAACAAGTGATGAAAGAAAATGTAGAGAAGTCATGATGAGAGGAGAGAGGAGAACAGAAGAGAGCAAAGAAAGGCAAACAATAGAGAAAAGGCATGGGTGGAAAGGATATGAAGACAAAAGTGTCTCACAGAAAGAGAAGAATTATAGAGCCTAATTGGATGATTTGTGATGACAGTTATCTTCCACAAAGATCTAAAAGCTGCTGCATCATTAATATTGTGACCATCACTCATACATTATTTCTACAATTATCCCTGAAAGTGTCCTCTTGTCTGCAGTACCAGTGATGATGTAAGAGTTTTCCACAAATATCACAGTGTCAGCTGAATGTGACTTTGTGAAGCAGTCAGAGACAGCTTCAAAATCACTGTTATTACTGTTTTTGACAAGTGTTGTTACTTGTGTGTCTCCGTAACCAGAGTCGGCTCTAGCGTCCAGTTCAGCTGTGATGACAGCTATGTACTACAAGGATCAAAAAGTATCACCTGTCAACGAGTCACTGACACGCTGGCTGCCTGGAGTGACCACAGACCCATCTGCAGAAGTAAGTTTCACCCGTCATTCCGACTCAATCTCCTCAGGTGTTCATCCATCACAGCCAGAATGAAACTGCTTTACACAGTGTTTTCTTGTCCACTGACAGCACAAGTCTATTTTTGTTTGAAATATATTAGACTGATTTTGTTGGCATTAAAGGGATAGTCAAGGTGTTTTGACATGGGGTTGTGTGAGGTAGTCACGCATAGTCGGTACATTACCTGCATTAAATCCTGAGCAGGCAGTTAGGGGAGCGGACCAGCAGCACTGGCAGATGAGCAGAGCTATGAGTTGCTGTGCATGAGGTCATCAGAAAAAAATGACTACCTCACACAATCCCACATGGATACCCAAACTATCCCTTCAAGTAACTAAATATATGTTTGCACTAAAACCCCTGTATGAACAAAGGTTTTTTTATCGCTACAAAGCAAAGAGCTTCACACAACATCACATTCATACACTGATGATGAGGGTACGGCCCGTGAGGTACCCACCTGCTTATCTGGGATTCTGTGTGATGCTCAAGGACACTTCTGCAAAGCTGCAAAGCAGGAGCCGAGAGTTCAGCCATCAACCCTGGTGACCCGCTTTACAAATATTATTGCCCCAAAGGTGCAAGAGTTTAAAATATGCCCTACATGTCATCAGAGACTCCAGCGCTGTAGGCGATGTAGAAATGAAAGTAGACCTGCATTTTCATCATAAAGCCAGAATATGTCATCCAAATACAGCAGTATGAATTTTTAATGCGTTCTTAATAGTTCTTGGATGGTCGTAGTGATATGGCAGGAAGACTCTAGGTTTATTGTGCAGTGGCTTCATAGATGAAACCTGTACTAAGTTGCTGGTAGTTTTTGCTTTTTCGGATGACTTGTTGATGATAATAAGACAAAACTTTTTTTTGTGCTATACTATATTTTATTTAGGCCTTTGTGCCTTTATTATACTCTCAATGAAGGGACCACATGGAGCAAAGAGCTACAGATTGAAGCCAGGCTGCTGTGCTAAGGACTGAGACTTAACAGTATGCACTCTACCAAGTGAGCCACAATGATATCCCCCAAACCTTTTCAAACTTATCCTCCAAAATATTCTTCTCACTGCTGCCTGAAGCCCTGAGGGCAGAAATATGCCCACCTTCAGTCATTAGGCTGGACACTGTCAGAAAGTTACTGTCTGAGCTCCTCAAGCAAGGAGTCTGATTTAGTTAGGGTTGTTGTCATGCAAATCCCATGTGAAACTATACAATAAAACTAAGTGAACTAACAGAGTACATACATTTTCAGAAATCTGACTGCATTTATAGTAAATGTTCCTGATTATTTTCACAGTTTAATCTTAATATTTTAAAGTGAACTGAGTTCAATTTTAAGTAGATCTAGTGCTGAGTACTGTTGGCAGAATTATTAGGGTCTTTTTGTGCCAGAGCCAGAAAAATGGTCTCAAAACTTGTGAGTTCTCTACTTGCAATTTTTTATTGTTACTTTACACAATGACACTTTGACTGCTCCTGGAAACCACTACCATATCTTCTGTGTCAGGTGAAAAGACAGAAATGTATGCTTACAGTATACAATGTAATGATCCCTCATTTTAAGACATTAAATGGTAACAACTTATATCAGAGAGACATTAACTGATATTTTCAAAGCTGTGGGTGGTTATATTAAATTTCTGCTATTTGCTAATGCAGTGGTTCTGAAAGTATAGTGCCATGGAGATATAATAAATAATAGCACTGTGATTTACATTTTGCTGTTTGTTGATGTGTTAAAACAGAACTCATCTTCTGACTGACTGGCACAGTGATCAAATAAATAACTGTGTGAGGGGCAGAGCAATGATGCACAGGCTCTCACTGCCCACGTTTACTGACAATACCCCGTTGGGTTTATTGCTCCACAATGGAAAGGCAGACAGCAAGCATACACGCTCAAGTGTGCATGTGCATACACACACTCACACCGACACAACAAGTGTCCAAGGGACAATGTCACACACCTCATAGCAGCATTTGCCTTGAGCTGTGTGTGTGTGTGTGTGTGTGTGTTTGACAGACAGGCAATCCCTGTGCTCAGACACATACTGTAGGGTCCCTGTCACATCGTATTATACTGTATGTGTATGTGTATGTGTGTGTGTGTGTGTGTGTCAGTCACTGTTTTGTCTCTATATGTCTGTTTGTGACCGCTGGAACCTGCCAGACCTCATGATACTGGCTACTGTTGTCAGGAAGAGGCAGCCGAGGTGGAGGGAGATGGTGAAAGTGAGAGAGATTGAAGGACATGTGGATAATGAGTCTACACTTAGCTTTTTTTTGTTGTTGTTTTTTATTATTATTGATCAATTATATGTTTTGTTTTAGTGAAGTGACCTTGAGCAAATGATTGTTTTAGGTTTTTGTAGTAAGTTTTTCAGTAAAGAAAGGAGACAAAAAAAATCAATGTTAATCAGTAAAAAGATAACAAAAATTAACAGGTAACCCATATACATTTCGTTAAAATTAAAATGATTTAAATTTACATTAAATGGAAAAAAACTAAATAGAACTTTATTGTTTTGTTTTGTATTTTTATTGTTTCATCTGGCAGCTCATTGAAACATTGAATAATTGCACAATTACATGGCAAAACAAACACACAATTTACACAGCTGGAGCAGAATTTAAGCACAAAATTAAACAAAACATATGGAAGCCCTGAAAGACCAGTGATCTGTGAAAACATTCATCTGTGAGTGGCATAAACTGCTCCTAATGACACACCACACACTGTGAATGTCTGTAAGCGCTGGACTCACCTGTAGATTTGTCATTCCAAACACATATTGTGCAATAAAAACACTGTTTAAATTAATATTGATCCTAAGCTTTGAAGGTTGCCTCACATGTTTACGCAAGAGGAGGAAAAAAAATATGTATAAAATGACAAAACATCCATGGTAGAATATTTCCATATGAATTTTGCAGCAACACTCACAGTGGGTGTTAGATTTGAGCATTTCACTCAATATGCATTACATTTTATATTCTATTCAATAAAGTGGTAAAAGAAGAAGACACAGATAATATGTGTGAACTGGGTGCATCTTGTTTTTCTTACCTTGAAACAACAGACAACTTCATTTTGTCGGAAAATCATAATTCAGTGAGTAAATTTCCAGCGTGACATAAAATTACACAATGTAGCAACAACTGGAAACTGTACATTCAAGGAAATGTGTTTGACAGTGATTTATGTCTTTTGATGTTTTCTTTCCCATATCTGTAATTAAAAAGAAGGATTACATATACAGGGAAAAAGGAGAAAGGAAGATGACGTAAAAAAAAAAAACAGGATCAATAGGCTGTTACACACAAATAAGTGGGCAGGCAGGGGTTAAAATTCCTACTGTAGCCCCGATGTGTGGTGTTATCTGGTGTTATCACCCTCCTGGGATTCAAACCCATGAGCCTCTCTCATTCTCTACTGACACTTTACTGTTAATTAGAAGCCGGTCTCTAGGATGAATCGCTATGAATGTGTTGCTGTGTGTCCGCAAATGTGTGTGTGTACCTGTGTGTATCGCAGTGTGTTTTCGCTCCCGTTTCTAATTAACAGGCAGATCAGTCTTCTGAGGTCCTCCTCTGCCTCTCTTTCTCTTGTGGTATTTTCTGTGTCTCTCTCTGTCTCGCTTCTTGCCCTTACTCCCGCAATTTATTTTCTCGTTCTTTTTCACATTATCTTCTTTCATCCTCTGCTCTCTGTGTCTTTGTGACCTCTCTCTTTCATGCCTATCCACATGGTCTCACAAGCCATCTCTATTTACAAACATCTTTACTTTATTATTCCACCCCTGGATTCGTTTTTAACCCCTCACCGCCTCTATAAATCTTTATTTTTCTCATGTTTTTGCCGTATCCTCTCTTGTTGCTTCTGCTCCCATGTCATTGGCCTTCTCTTCCTCTAATGGCAGTGATCACCTCCAGCTAACTTATTATGAGACATAAAGGGCATATATATATGATCAGGTAGCACTTTCTCCACAGGGTGACAGTGCCTGTTGACTAAAACTGACTGAAAATGTCAACTATGCCCTTTAACATTACTGCACTCGAGAGAGGGGTTTTAATGGGACTTCTGACACAATATGACTTTTTTTTTTCTTTTTTTTTGCCGAATATCTCTTTAAGGCAATTACACATGGGCGATTTAATGAGGTACTGAAGGCTAGAAATATTACCTTGAGTATCATACAGGACAAAATCAACCTGGACCTTATTCCTAGCATAAAATAGATTCATTTACTCATCCATACAATTTTGGTGTAACTTGGAGTACGTTGGACGATATTTAGATCCATTCGCAATCCGCGATCCCATATATGTGGATCGCGAATGGATCTAAATATCGTCCAATGGACTCCAAGTTACACAAAAATTGTATGGGTGAGTAAATGAACATATTTTATGCTAGAAATAAGGTCCAGGTTGCAAAAAACGGAACTTCTCCTTTAATGTTTTAGGAGCAGAGGAGGACAGTCCACCAGCAGCAGGGCCCTGTTTCAGAAAGCGGGATTAGAGACAACTCTGAGTATGTTAAGCCGGAGATGAAGGAGTTTTCCGTTTCAGAAAGCCGGCCCAGCGATATTTAGATTAAATTATTAAATTATTTATTTTATCCTTTTTTTTCTTTTTCTTTTTTTTTTACATCGACAGTGAACGCAGCAGCAAGACAACGGCTCTTCAGGCCGGAAAAAGCGCTCTGTTATAAGACAAGACCATGCAGGTTGTCATCAGTGCAACACGATGTACCTCATTATGGTTAGAGGACCATCAGCACCATGGTTACACTAATAAACACAGTTAAGGTTGTGGAACGGCCGTGGATAAAATAAACAACTAAGCTGTTGCACGTTGGAAATGAACAGCATTATCCTGTGTGAAAGCCCTGTGGTTTGTCAACCCACAGAGTCTCTCCATTCCCCTCAACTTCCTTATTTGCTGTTGTCATAGTTGCAACAGCTACCAAGTTTTGTTTAAAAATAGAGCATAACTCGAGTCATAAGAAGCTGCTTACACAGACCTTTAGAGGACAGTCTCCAATGTTTCCATTGCTGATATATGGAAATGCAGTGGAGATGGGTTCTTGATATTGCACTCTGCAGCAAAACAAATGCACATCTCTCTGGAATCCATTATCTTATAAATTGTTGAAGTTGAATTCTTTCTCATAGATGAAGTAAAACAAACCAAATCATAGACAATATCATCAAAGAATGGACATGCACACAAATACAGCATGAACATAACTGAGTAAAAATTGGAGAATTAATTGTTCAGATTATTTTTATGAAACTACAGTGACTGAAAAGAGGGAGCTTAGGTTTTGTATTTAAGCTACCAAGGAAGGTATTCTGTGTTATGCATCCAAACAAATAAATCCACCACACAAACAAAGATTTTTTGGGTCTTTGTGTCTATAAAATCTTTTTCACATTGTACAGATAAATACCATGTTTTTACACCACACACAGAGCTACACATTGTTCCCAAGAGACATTTCCCAGTATGAATGTGGATTCAGACAAACAATGGTGGTTTTACTTGAAGAGCAGCAGTATGATAGCCCGTGAGTGGAGAGGCTTGTTTTTTGTTATTTGTTATGTATCTGTGATTGACTGATGTGAATGCTCACACTGCACCACACACTTTAGGGTTGTCATTGCACTGACAGTAACATCAATCAACCAAATGTTTCAGTGGCATTTGTAGAACCAAATTGAAGAATCACTGAGTTTATCAAAACTGAAACTGAACTTTGACAATTGATTAGAAGCAAGAAGTAGTAGTTTGATCTCACCAACAGTTGGTGTTTGTTGAAAATGCTGTCTCCCGTGAAAAGTGGAAAGGAAACTTGTTGTATTTGCTCACAGAAAAATGTTGACTAGGTAAACATTAGTTCATCGACCAAGGGTTGCATCTTTTTACATATGTTTCCCCTAAAAGCGTGGCAACGAAACAAGTATATGTTGGTACACATAGCTGCCAAAATACCACTGTACTTTCTTCTCTGTCACTACCACTAACTCTTTTCTCTTTCAAAGTAAAGACTTGCAATCTTCATGCATGATTTTCATTTCGCTCTGTGTCTCCTCTGTCCTCCTCTGTAGCTCGTACCTGTGGCAGCAACCTCAGGGGCCCCAGAGGGGTCATAACATCTCCTAATTACCCTGTTCAGTATGAGAACAACGCACACTGTGTGTGGGTCATCACTGCAATGGACTCTGGGAAGGTGAGCATTTTCAGTATTTTATTCGCACGTACATTTTACTAAGAGTTTCAACAGTCATTATAACCTGACATCTCTACCTGTATTCACACTGTATTGTCAAATGTAGTGATGCTAACATGCCAGCATGTGACCTTTGACCTTATGATTAGCATTTTTAGTATTTTTCCGCCAGTTTTTTTGCTAGATTTTTGTCAGATCAGTATTCAGATGTTTTATTTTTTTAATGTGAAATATCAGCCATTCTGTCTTATCTATCTTTTTTTTTAATGCGGCTTAAAATATTAGCCCCAGTGTTGACTTTCAGACACCTATAGTGCCTGTCAACAATGTGATGAAGATGGATTTGCTCCTACAGGAGGAAGTTGAAAGACTGCTGTTTTAGGCTTCCTCTCTTTTTGCCTGCATGCTGACTGGATTCTCTTTCTGTGCTGAAGTCATGGTCACCACACCCCTCAGTTCTGTGGAGGCAACTTTGCTGTTGAGTCATTGTCATATAGACATTAAATATTCATATACCTGCGGTACAACATCTCAGGTCTCTCTATCTACAGTTTCTTTTGTGGTATTATCTTCTTTTCATGTCTGTCACATATCCTGTCTCCACTTGTACTCCCCTTCCCAGCTTCTTTACTCTTTGTCTCCACCCTTCTCTTCTCTTCATCCCCTGCTTACCTCTTGGTTTCTGCTATACCATCTCCCTCTATATTCTGTGCTCTCTACTCCTCTCTCCTCACCTCTCTACTCATCTACTCTGCTCTGCACCACTCACTTCCCATCTGCTTTCTTCTTCTGTCATCCTCTTTCCCCCTTTCACTTTGATTTGTCGAAAATGTTAAGTTTGAAAATGGTTAGAGTAGAGTGAGAGGGCAGAGCAAGGTAGCATTGAGCTCATTGAAAACTGCAGCAAAAAAGGGAGCTGTAAGTAGAGAGTAGAAAAATGAGCCTGAATATTCAGCTTGCTTTTTCAGCTGCATCAGGACGAGTGAAAAGTACTGAATGTCCAAGCAGGTAGTTGACATGTGACATTCAAGATGTCTCCAATGATGGAGTGAAATGGGTCTTCTCACCTCTGATCCTGTGAGTGAATAAGATGAAGAAAGCATGAGATTCGACTGAGGAGAGAGAACAAAACTACAAGGGAGTGGGAAAATTATAGAGAAACTGGCTTTTTGTTTTTTTGTGTGTGTCTCTGACCTCGAAACTGTGAGATATCCAACAGCTTGTGTCAAGTTTGGCCCACATGCTACCCACATATGTCAGCGTAATGATTGTCTCAGTCACCGAGCTCAAATGAATAAACGACTCACTCAAATGTATTTTGAGAGAAGTGAGCATTTTGGAGGTTGTATCAGAGGAGCGTAAGGCAGTTATGAGTGATCTGCATCCAAAGACATTTTTTGAATTTACATTAGCTCTGCAGCAATGAATGGATATCTTGCAAGAAATGCCCATGACAATTCACAGCAACAATTGAGATGGCTGCATTTGTCACCATTTTCTGATAAGACATGTTTTTCATGTGGTTGGTGATTGTGGTGTCACGCGACAGATGGAAGGCTATACATGTGTGTGTCAGATCGTTGCTTATGGTTTCAAATGAAACTGAATTACAATGGAGGATAATAGATGCATGTACCCTGAGCTTATGCCAGATGGAATGTATTTTATCTATTATGTGGACACGTGTGTATGTGTGTGTGCCTGTGTGTCATGTGTGCAAATGCTTCAGGTGTGAGAGCACTTTAAGAATGTACTATAATGACAGATTATGAGCTACTACAGCTGCTGGCATTTGCTGAATGTCACTATCTACATACACAGAGGGAGAAGCAAAGACAGAGACAAACAAGAAGATAAGGAAAGTTGTAGACAAGGCTAGAATAGAAAAGAATGAAATCACACAAGGAATAAAGTTAATAAATACAGAAGTCTAAGGCACTGGCAGAACTTTTTATTAAAATAATATGTCAGTGCTTCATATGGTGAACAGCTACCACCTTTTTAAGTTTTCCTCATCCTCAATCAATTCAACCACTTTAGTAGAATGATGCAACTTATAATACCACACAACTTGTGTCTTGTTGATCTGTCAACCAAATGTCCATAAAAAGACAGTAGCTTTACCATAAAGATTTGGTTGGCTGCCCACTGGTCCTTTTTCCTCATGATCATGTGCTCCAAACTATGTGGCACTTCGTAGGATTATACTGGTGCTGTTTTGTATGAAGGCTGTGTGGTCTATAAGTACACAACCTGTTATTCTTCTTCTTCTTCTTCTTCTTCTTCTTCTTCTTCTTCTTCTTCTTCTTCTTCTTCTTCTTCTTCTTCTTCTTCTGTACTTTGCTAAAAACACAACTTCTCACTGCTGCTATTGATCCTTTGTTGTTTACTGTTATTTTTTTTACTCTAAGATTAGATTAATTACTTGTGTTTCTTTTGAGATTATGCAGTAATACACAATATAATTTCACTAAACAGGCTGTTTCTTGATCTTGCAGGCTTTCCTTAAAATAAGAATAAGAGCTTGTTGCTGCTGTTGTTTCTGTTTTGCCCCCCCATGTGTGCACATCATTGCACATCAGAGCATGCATGTGGTGGGACGCATCACAGACTACAAACCCAAAACTCAGTTCTGTGTTTTCTGTCAGCAAGCACCTCTTTGTGTGGACACCTTGCTTAAAGGGCCCTGACTTGAATTCTCTTAACCCCTGTATAAAGCACATTTTCTCTAAGTAGAAGACACAAGTATTCCTGCTCCAAATTGATCTTTAATCATGACTTAATTTGTGCGTGTGGGGAATGAGACAGATGATTAAACGCAGCACTTAGAATCCTAAGTATAAGTTGCCAAAAAAAAAAAAAAAAAGATGTGTATGAGCTTTATGTGGTCGGTGATAAAGATAATGCAGGGAGACTTAGGGGGGGTAGAAGATATTTAAATGGAGCAAATGAGCACGAATCAAGATAAATAACATTCATCTTCTTGTAGACCTTTCTTTTTCTGTTTTTTTTTTTTCAATTCTCTGACTGCATCTTAAACTCCTGCTTTGTCCCTCTTTGACTCCTGTCCTCCTCTTCGTCTCTATTCTCTCTCCACCTCACTCGGCCTCTGACTGCCTGTTAATCCAGATGACTTCTTTCATCAATAACATGTTATACAAAAATGAGACAGAGACAGGTGTTCTTATTGAAGTGTGTGTGCTGTTTTGTTCCATCATTGTGTGGGTTAATGTGCACATGTTTAAATAGCCAGAAAGTAAAGGTGGTTGGTTGTGTGTCTTTTGTCATTGTGTTAAGTTCTGAATAAAAGCAGCAAAATCAATATAGTTTG
Source organism: Selene dorsalis (assembly GCA_900303245.1). Lineage (NCBI taxonomy): Eukaryota > Metazoa > Chordata > Actinopteri > Carangiformes > Carangidae > Selene > Selene dorsalis. The sequence goes on along the minus strand of OMNW01019320.1, from coordinate 56,587 downwards.
AACTGGTCTGACAGGCCTTTGGCAAAATGCTGTGAGTGTGCCTCTGTTTGAGCGTGCACTTGTGTTATAAAATTTGTACACACACATCTGATTGTGTTTGACAGAGGCGAAAGGACTTCATACGGTCTATGCATGTGTGTGTATGTACGAGCGCACGCAGATGTGCCAGTCATTTGATTAATTATTATCAAGGAGATAATTATTTTGTTTTCAAGTCTGAACCACGCCTGACTGCCTGCACACATACACCTTGAAAAGCTTCGTCACACATGCCCATTAGGCCTGTAATCACTGCTGTCTTTTTACTGATGAATACTTATTAATGTGTGTGTGTGTGTGTGTGTGTGTGTGTGTGTGTGTGTGTGTGTGTGTGTGTGTGTATATTTATGTATAGTAGTCGGGTCCCTTTCATGCATGGATCCTCATCATCAGTGTGAGTGTTTGTAGGACACATTCTGTGACATCAGATTCTGTTAAACTT
>OMNW01019320.1:36278-50439 GCA_900303245.1 Selene dorsalis | reverse complement strand
TGTGAAGATACTACACACACACACACATACACACACACATATATACACACACACACACACACACACATACACACACACACACACACACACACACAGATACACACACACACACACACACACACAGAGACACACACACACACACACAAACACACACACACAAACACACACACTCAGTTGTTGAGCAGTGACTCAGCTCTGCTGCTGCCACAGCGCAACAAAACGGATTCAAGAAGTCGTCCACCTAATTACGGCGGTGTTCTCTTGTGCTGTTCTGACGTAAGGTCACAACAATGAGGGCAAGATCAGCAGACACAATATAGTTTGTCAGTGGTGAGATGTTTTTCTGAAGGGGGGGGGCATCTCTAGGTCTTCCAACCCATTATTGTTCTGCTGCAGATAAATGAATGTCTTCACTATATAGTACTTACAATGTTTCTAAGGCTTTGATAACTCTGATACCCAAAAGGATGTCGAACATTGTTTGACTTACGTGGCAAACACATATCTGCTGTGAAGGAAGAGAACTATTATTATCAGTTCCCCCTGTCTTGTGATTGTCCCCTGAGGACATCCAAAATTTCATGGCGCTACCACTTCATTGGCTGACTGAAGGCATTTCACTGCTGGTTTGTATTTCTTAGTGCTCTTAACAATGTTTAAATGGCCTATTGAGCTGCTCTTCTCTGCTCCGTTGCTTACTAATGACCTTAAAGTGATAACGCTTCACTTATCCCTTCAATGAGCTTCCACGGACCATGCACTGTTAAACAGAAACTTTGTAACCATCCGTGACAGCATGACTGCTATTGTTTTCAACTTTTGAGTGTGTTTTGTGTGTGTCATGAAGGAATTATACCAAATCAAAGTGAACTACCACAGAGGCTGTTGTGAGTGTTTTGGCAGGTGTTTACATGTCTGGTTGTCTGTGGACAAATTTGTCAATGTGATAGTGGTGCAGTTGTGCAAGATACAGTCATGAGTGATGAGGTGTTGCATTCAGATAAAGGCAGTGCTCACTGATTCCACGATTGCTACATATTCAAGTAATAATGTAGTAATGGCCACTGAGTACTCATGGGATTTACAGCTTACATGTTGATGGGTGTCATGTTTGGTCTGCTCCATTTCAAGTTGGCTCGATCTTTTCTACTCCCTTGAAATATAAAAAACAAAAACACAACAAGAAACACAACTCAATCATTTAATCAAAGGAGAAGACATCAAACTGTAGTTAAACTGTGGGCAAATTTTGTGTTCACTGTACACTGTTTGTTTAAGTTGAAAATTTATAAAAGGCTAAATTACATTTCTTGTCTTTTTTCCCCTCCTGTGGTTGATTCCTTTCTTCCTTTTTTCTTTGTTTCTTTCCTTGATTTAGAAAATAAAGAAGCTAATCTGATGTAGTTTGGGGTTGCAGGCTGCTCTTAATGTCTTTCTAAATGGGCTCATTTGGATCTATTGAACAGCGCTGAGCTTCTTGCTAATGACCTTAGTGTGATAACGCTTCAGTTCCCTCCTTTAAGTCTGCAGCCAAGCTGCCTTGAGTGTCTAGACATAAGCATACACATAAAGAGATAAACAAAGACAGAAACATGTAGGCACAGAGGCACAGCCAAAGTGCACATACACATTCAGTGAAACAGGCATGCCTATCATTCTTCAGTTATTAAGGCAGAAAACCACCTTCTATAGACACATGTACACAAGCACGCTTGGATGCGCAGAAAACCAGCCTGTTTCTGATTCTGTTCTGCTTCACTCCCTTTCTTTATGACCACAAGCTGCTGCAGCTGTACATTCTTAACAACCACCTTAACTTCTCAAGCGCAAACACACATACAGCCCACATCAACGTCGCATAAAACACCACCATCTTTTATTGTTCAGTGTTTGTCATGTTTCACATCCCTCGCAAAAAGGAATCTTTTCAGATGTACTGTTAGTATTTTTTTTGACTGAGAGGGAGAAAAAAGACAAGCCAAGATGCCACTGAAGATGACATGAAGACATTAGCTAGAAAGCTCTGGTGAGTTTCGTGTTCTTTTTGTGGTTCTTGCAACTACTGAACAGTTGCTTTCAGTCAGTGATAAATACTGCTTTATGCAAATGTGTTTTAAATGAAAACATTTGAGTATTTGTGGAAAGAAAAATCTGTCAACATAGACAAAGAAAACACTGAGATAAATTAAAATGTATATTCCTCCCTTTTATATTCCTGTGCATTTCTGTCTGTGGGTATGTGGCAGGCGATGACATACTGCCTATTAAAATAGTTATTACATAAACAGTTTGAAGTTTGACAACCAACAAATAATATCCCTGCATAATGTCTTTGTAGTTGATGTGATCAGTACCACTTCTGATGGATAAAATATTCTGCTCTTAAAAGATGGTTAAGAAACATCTGAGGAGCTTAACAGTGGTGATGATGCATCTTGTAAAAATCTACAGAAAGTGCGGTGCTCTAGTGAACAGAGTGGAAAAGATAATACAGAAATACATCAGCGAATAAAGCACAATGGTTTATTAATGGTCCTTGTGATTTGTTGTTAGCCAGGAGATAATACCTCACCATGTTGTTTTGCATCTTTTCCCCATTATTTTTTGGCCATTTTGCGGAGACTGAACATTGCCAGAGGTGGTAACATTCAGTGTATAATAAGACAGCAGAATTCCTTTTACAAGTATCAGTCTCATATTTATTGAGCTGCGTCCTGAATATAAGTCAAAAATACACCTAATTTTCTTTTAAATATTAGCCTGTTTGCATAACACTGGGGAACACAATTTTTGTTGAGTTAAGTCTGACAGCTGTTTTTAACTAATTTTTGGGTGCGGAATCCAAAACTAATCTCAGTTTTCTCTATCACGTCAAGTTTTTGAACTATAGGATCCCTGTTTTCTTAAAAAATATGAAAAATACTGTACTTAAATTTACAAATATTGACATACAATGAAATATGAAAGAAACAGGCATGACTTAAATGTTTATTTAACACTATTATGTTTGTACAAAGGATATGGCTACTGTAATTCATCAGCTGGCAAGTCTTACTACAGCTAATCAGTGGGGTTTTGCTTATCTGGAGGGTAAAGCTGTGGAGAAAAAACCTAACGTGCTAGAAAAAAACTGACTGCAATTTTGGAATCAGCATGCCAGTTTTAGTTTTAATCAGCATAAAAATCTAACTCAGCAGAATTTTTTTTCAAATTGTTCCCCAGTGTAAGATGTGACCAAAATACGATGTTGTGATTCCCTCCAGCCGTGGGGTGTTGGCAGCTCGGGGCCGATCACCGCCTGATGGTGGAGGAAGAGCCGAGGCTTGGTTGGTCAGCCTGGTCTTCTCGAGAAGAGCGGGGCGGCTGGTTCATGATCCAGCCCAGTCTCTCTGCTCTTCTCACCCACACTTGAGCACCCGTCCTGGGCTACACAGTGTCAACCCACTCCACTGTCCTTTTTTTTGGGGGGGAGGGAATGGCGTTCCCAATAATCTAACTTGCAATGTAACTAAATACTTCTGACATGGAGTAATCAGAGCAATAACCTGATTAGTAACTTGTTATATAACGTTACCCACCGCTCCATGAATTGCGTTTTTGCCGGCTTCGTCAAAAACAAATGCACATGGCCCGTAGGAGGGTTAGCAAAACAGCAGAAAAAAGACTTGCGTAGTTCCTCTTTAAATACTTTTCCCAGAATAATTTGCCCAACACTGCTTCTTGATCCTTGTTTTTCACCATGCATAATCAAAAGAATATGTTTGAGACGAAATCTTTGTTCTTGTTGTGTAATTTTATAAGGCTACATTTAGTGATTTGCATAATCTCCCTGGGCCTCAGTGGAAACGCAGATGACAGTGGGCCACCTTTTAGTTCCTGAAAAGAACATTCCAGGAACTAAAAGTCCCTGGACCTTTTTGTGGAAAAGTGCCTTAAGACACCTGTTTGGTGCCAGGTTGCTGTAGTGCATGCAGTTTTCTTCCTGATATCATGTTAGAATTTGACTTCACCACTTGGATGGTAAAGCCCATGTCCCTTCAAGTTGTGTGTGCCCATGCACCCTTGTTTTGTGCACATGATTGTTACTTTTGTTGTTCATTTGTTTGTGATATTGGAGTTGTGCTCCCCAGGTAGGTGGTCCTGCAGTCGTATTCCTGCATACTAATTGCTAGTGCGTGGGAAAAAGACTTAGTACGACAGAGGAAGCACGAGAGAGAGAGAGGGAAAGAGGGAGACAAAGGGAGGAAAAAAATCAATAGCAACCCCTGGAGTAACAATTGCTGTAACTGCCTTTAAGTCAGAGGCTTCACACTTTCTCATGAAAAGCTTTTTAGGAAAAAAAAAAACCTCATACATTTTTTGTTTGGATTAACAAATGCAGAAGATGTACTAGTATTGTGAATGTGTGTGATTGAGGATCTAGTTGAAAACGGTTGTGGAACCACTGTAATGACTGCTTTCAATATCAAGTAGCCAAAGCCTGTAGCTTTTTGTCTCAAGCTAACATAATTACCTTATTCACAGTGTTGTCGTACTGTACTTGAATCTTGATTTTGGCTATACTGTAAAAATGATCTCTTGGAGAAATGGCTACAAGCAACAGAATATCTTTCAAATTGTCAGTTGTTGTCACTGAAAAGTAGTCAACAAGGAGAGATGTGTATTGAAAATCCTCTTCTATGTTGCTGAAAGAGAAATATTGTGGATCCAGTGTAAACCTTCCCCTGATGATGTCATGGCAAAGGTTTTCCCCAACACTTAGTGGACCAGTGGTGTCATCATGAATGATTAGTTGTTCATAGGGTTTCTCACACCTATAACCTGTCACTTCAGCTCTAGCTGTTCAACAGGCAATGATGCTCTAGTTAGCCGTGAATAAACTTTTAAAATGAAATATTTGATCTTTTCAGTGGTGCAATCTGTATGATTTTCCCAAAAATAAGATAAAGTGGTAAAGGAAGATCATTCATGATATAAGCCACCCCTACTCATGACTCACCAACCTGCACCCTCGTCACTCTTTCAACTCTGCCACTCATTCACTCGATGCTGGGAAACCTTCATAAATAAGTTCAAGGTGTCGTCCTACATCCCAGTATCCCTTCTCATTGCCTTTTTTCTCCATTTGTCCCCTCAGTTGAATTTTCCCCCTCCTTGGCCTCAATTCTCACCGCTTAGTTTTCACAGCCCTTTATTTCGATCATGTAATGAAATCAGTTTTTCATGTAATGTAAAGTTTAACCGAGAGCACACAGTCTACTCAAGTCCACAGAACGGAGCAGACACAGTGTAAGGCAACATAACATAAACACGTTGATTTAATGTGACTGCTAATCGAGATGAACGCTAGTAAGAGCGGACGGTAATTGTGTTCATTAGTAATGGCTAGTTATGAATGTGAGTGGATATTGATGGCTAGTTATGATCTCCCTAACTTTAGCTCAAGGAAACAAAATAAAATGCTGCTGTGTTCATTTAATTAATGTTGCGTTAATTTAATTTTGTTGTAAGCGAGTCGGCCTAATTGTTAGTCTAACACACTCAAGAACATACACTCTTTTCCTCTTACAGGCACTCACTCAGATGCACACACATGCACACACTATTATTATCTAATAAGGCAAATTTGATAACTTGATTAATTGATGAAATAATCAATAGAATACTCCATTACAAAAGGTAGCTGCAGCCCTAAGCAAGGGATCAGATGAAAGAAAGCAAAACGCATCATTAAGAAGCTTCAAAAGCCAATGGATTACCTTTTCAAAAGCGAGTCAATAAATAGATGATACAAGAGATGGGAGTGGAGGACCTGCTATTCTTAACTCGAGCAAATTTAGGAGTGGTTGTTTCTGATATAATTAGAAGGTTGTGGTGATGAATGGGAATCTAAAGGGACAGACAGGCTAGAAAAACTGGAAGACGGTGGAGCCAGTTAAATTGCTATCCTTAGGCATGCAGAGGTATTGGGAGTGGTTGGCTTTTGCAGGTAAACAGATGGACAAGCACAGCGTGATGCTGACCTGCCAACGCTGTCAGGTCAGCTACGTGATCGAGCGACTCGCTGCCGTGTGCAGTTTCTCTAATTAATGCTACCTCTGCGCTGGAGCTGCCAGTGCCATACACACTCGCTCTCTCCCGCATTAAAATGGGTAAGTGGAGAGCAAAGCATATCATGAACTTAACAATGGCAAATTTCTAATCATGCATAGTGTATGTGGAGAGAAGGAAGCTTTTACTACATGGCAACTTCTAGTCAAACCTGTCAACTAAGAATTTAGTTCAAAACAATTAAAGTAGGAGATTGGCAATAAGATTAGGATCCACACAGCTGTATTCAGATGTGTTCTTAGCCCTACTTAGTGGAGCTTAAACGTCTGTCAAATGCTTTACTCGGTGTGCATATCATTTTGTGTCCGCAGCTCATACAGACAACAGCAGACCTGTCATCCTCCCCCTATTTTTCTATTTTAACACAGTGTCACCATTGTTTGAACATTGCAGTCGCTGGATCCTGGTGTAATGGTAACGCAGAAAGGACAGAGGCTCTTCTTTATCTCTCTGGGCTGACTTACTCCTAATGGTTGTTTCTTTTTAATATTATTCTATGTTGACGGGCACTAGAGATCTCATCTGGTGTGTGATCTTGTTTTCCTCTGTTTTCAGACCCTAACTTGTGGCTTTGTGACATACATGATTTATTTATTTTTTTTATTATAATTTTTGGGGCATTTTTTGCCTTTAGTACAGTTGAGAGAGGAAATGTGGAAGCAGAGAGGGATGGGGAATGACATGCAGCAAAGAGCCACCTGATGCAGGATTTGAACCGGGGCCGGCTGCAGCGAGGACTGTAGCCTCAGTATATGGGGCGTTTGCTTTACCCACTGCGCCACACGCCCGTGACATACATGATTTTAAGGAATTATAATTAGATGGCTATGTGTCTGTCTACCCCTGAAGACAAGTTGATTAATTCTAAGCTGAGTGTTGCTTTGCTGGATGTTGGGTGGTTGGTTGTCTGAATGACTGGCATGTTTCCTTCACGTTGACTGTTGAATGCACAAGCCACATTATAAGAGACTACGCTTTCTGCTGGCCCAACAGAGACAGCCTTGCTGGTTGACTGGCGGGGTGCCTGACTTACGGGTTAGGCTGGCAGCACTCAGGCGTCCATCACTGTTTTGGCATGGCAGCCCAGCCAGCCAGCTGTTATTAAGTGTGGCTGTGGCAAATGGAGATGTTTATGCAGATCATAGAGGGAACTGCTCCATCTAGACACACAGAGCTGTTGGTCAGTGCATTATTTAACATATACTCGGTCTATAGCATATTTTTCATCAAGTAGAAAGAGGGTCCTCTCTGTCTCTGAGGGAATGTTCAGACCAAGAATAGCACTGTTAAAAAATAACACCATGGGGCTGCATTGGTGTGGGTGTGTTCCTACAGACACGTGTGGAAAGATGATATATGATCTAATAAGTCCAGTTTAATGAAGACAGCCATCAGTTTGAAGACTAATTCTAGGAAAGGAGATGTACCATACAACCCTTGTTTTGTTGGTTTTTGTGTTTTTTTGTTGTTCTTTTTGTATGCCATACACTAAAACAATAACAAAGGCAAGTGTACTGAGCTAAATTATGAGTGGCTGTGTATGTAACTGGTTACCACTTTTACAGGTTAGTGGTAAAACTGTGCAAAAAAGAAAGGTATGTTTTAATTACTCTACATAAACAGCAATGTTCATTTTAAACAATTTGATTATTACTCTATCAAGACAATTATAACATACTAGATTTTAAAAGGAACCGCTGCCACCAGCCTTCCGTGCTGTTGTAATGCTATTTTGTCTTTTTTCTATTTTTTATTTTCCTTATTTGCCCCGTCCAGGTCATCCATTACACTTGACGATACCACAGCATGTGATACAGTTATGGGAATTGATTGAACTGGAATCGTTCAGTGAGTTACAGTCCACAGTTAGGCTTGTTAGGTACTGAAAAGGTACCGTCATATTAAAGCAATTAAAACAGTAATATACTGCGTTTGGAAAAAAAACTACTTTTTTATATGAATGACTGAAGCATACGGTTGTCAGTGGTGACAGGGAAGAGAAAACAGCGGGTGAGCGTGCACGAGCAAGAGAGAGAGAGTTCCCGCTATGTACATTAAGTAGCGGTGGCCAGTGTTTGTGTTATGTTCGGCACAAACCTGGACCAAACTAGCATGTCCGGTGAGATTGGTTGGGCCGGCTCGGCAACAACACACGGAGATGATGCTGCAACCGAACTACACAACTGTTAGATGATTGGCTGTTGGCCTGCCACCCGTAGCATCATGGGATATGATAGGTTGTTTCAATGAGCATGTTGTGCATTTTGTGCATACGCTTTATCGAGCTGTTTCCTTATCGCTACGGTCCAGGCCAGTCCGGGGCACAGGATATAGATACTAAACGTCATTTTTTGTGTTCCAACCTTTATTTGGAAAAGTATCGAAATACATATTGGTACTGATACCAAAATGTTGGTATCGTGTAAGGGTGTAACGGTATTTGTATTTGTCCCGTGCCATCACAGTTTGGTGCAAACAATCATACGACGAATACGTCTGAGTGAGTATTAAAATAAAAAAAAATAAAAAAAGCTGTGACCTCGCTCCTGACAGCTGCCAGAAATCACATTACATGAAGAAGAAAGGTGATGAGAAATGTGGAGTTAGCCGCCTGCTTCATGTAAATCGCCTGTGGGAACACTTTGCTTCCCAGTGAAACACAACAGTGACCGCACGCGAGTGGTCGACCAGACAAAGACTGTCGGCCATGTTTGACAGAGGTGCGATGCCTCGCTGGAAACGCATCAAACCCCATCCTCTATTGGCAATTGAGAGGATGATTGACGATGTTTTTTTTTTGTTCGTTTTTTTTGTTATAAAACATACAAATGCTGCTACAGCTGTGCACAATGTGCAGATGGCAGATCTTCAACTCTTTTTACACAAAGTGCAGCCGGACACCAGGCTAAAGAGAGAGGAACAGCAGAGCGCTCCTCTGACCGCTGCACTCAGCTGCAGGAGAACTCAGCGCTGTCCTTTTTTCTTTTTTTTTTTTTACTTTTTACCAACAGGCAGGTACACAAAGGCGCTTGGTGACGCATGCATACCAGTTATGTGCACCTCTTCTTATTATAACACTCCTAATGCACTTGTTTTATGTTTTACATTTATAACAGAAGATAGTTCTTAGTTTTGCAGTCAATTGGTGTCTGTTCAAAATAAATCAAAAAAGCTAGTCTTTTACATGTGTAACTTTTTGTTGCTTTTTTTCCATTGTACTGAACCCATACTGAACCCTGACTTATGTGTACCGACAACACTAGTCCACAGTATTGGAGAGTAGGCAATGTATAAGTGTCCAAATGTGGCCAATCATTTCGTTAACAGAACTTTTTAATTTACACCTCTGCAATGACAACATGCTTATAATTTGGAGTTTCAGAATTTTGGAATTCGATCGTCCTATATCAGAACATTTGCCCTCCTGTTCCTGTACTTAATGACTTGAAGCCAAAACATTGTGGTCTGCCTAATGTATTGGAAATAAAAGGCAGAACCAAAAATCAAACCACAGGTCAGGTTGTGGGAATCTCAAGGTTACAGATCATCAACTTTTTGTTGTGCCAATGACCCAGTTCTCACACTCTTTAAAGTAACCCACTGTTCGTACGTAAGTGGTCCTTGTCCACAGTGGCGTGGGCAGTTTTACGTGTCTCGTCTGCTCCGCCATTGCTCCATTGACAAGCAGTGGGGTGGTGGTGGTGGTGGTAGGGATGGTACCTGTTTGCAGCACATACAAGCTGTGATTGGCTGCTACTCCTGCCCCCTCTACCTGACTGGTGGAACAGCACCAGGAGCACTGGGCTTTGGCAAATACGATTAAAGGCTGCAGGTGGAGCCAGAGGAGTTGGATTTGGTCCTAAATTACCCATTCCATGTACTACTATCAGAATATAGTGACAGTTCCAGCAAATATGACTAAATATACGTTTCCAACTGCAGCTTTAAGGATCTGTACGTTTTGCCATATTTACCAAAGTTACTAAGACAAAATACCAAAGTTTTCAGTCCTCACTTAAGTGCTAGGGTTAGGAAGAGGGATTAAGACACCAGCAACTATAGATAGGAACAGGGTGTGGGAGCAGAGTGACATGATTTTGCCAGGAACGCGAAGCAGCTTGGAACATTGTGTTTCTTCCTTGCTCCAAGACACTAATCCATCTCACAAGCATCTGTATTCAGATGGGCAACTAGGTTAAATTTTTGTTAGCTGTGTATATGAGAAACTGACCACTGTTTTGCAGTCACAGGGAAAATGCTCCCTCACTGAGGTCATTGAAGATTGCAGCAACAACTCAAGTGCTGTATGTTACACAATAGATGTACTGATTTCAAACTTTGTAGGAACGCCAGAAGCTTCTCATCTCTTCTTTCAGACTTCGCTGTTTATAGTTCAAATGATACACCTCGGGCTAACGAATATCACATTCAGATTGAACGAATGACATTGATTTTATTGATATTTATGGTACTTTTTATGTTTATTGTGCAGCAGAAAGACAAGACACCACATTTACAACGGAGCAGAAAAGAGTAGGATTTCTCTTGGTGTGAGTGGTGGGCAACAGTAGACCGGGAGTAGGGTGATTACAAAAATGCTTTGAACAGGAGTTGAAATTGCTGCTTCTCAACTGTGATCCCAAATGTAATAGGGCAGGCAGAGGCACATATTTTGGATGGAAGAGACACATTCAAAAAGAAAGAATGACAAGAACATTCAGAAACTAAACAAAGCACTCTGACCAAGTTTGATTGAGTTGGTTCATCTTTATCATCCCTGGGGCCAAGTCATTGGCCCTACAACTTTGGCGGAAGCACCCTAACAGCATAATGAAAAATGCATTTTAAGCTAGAGGCAGAGCCTGTTAGCTGAAGGCCACCAGCTAAATGGAGACTTTTAGAAACATAGACGGAGACGGGCAGAGAGAACTTGAGACATTTGTTTGTTGTAGATAGATAGTACGAATAAAATTGTGTGGTAACTCATTGCGATTAGTCGACTAATAATTACTGACTGACTAATGACTAAAATTGCAGCTTATCGCACGAGCATCAGTTTTTCCGCAAGGATTTTTTTAGGATGTGGCAGCACCCTAGATTATTGTTGTGCATCTGCTCCGTCCCAATTATGAAGTAGTGACGGCGATAATTGATTATCATTTCAATTATGATTATAGTATTATTAGTAGATTATAGTATATGCATATATGCATTCATACAATACTTTACATTGTTTGAACATCTAAAAATCATCATTCTGAAAGTGTGACGACTTTTATTGTGCAGTGGCTGTTTGCCACGATCAATTACATGTAGCGGAAACCCTGAGCATGCAGCTGCTCTTATATAACCATGCTCGTGCATCGCTGAATAAATGATGACGTCGATTATTAAATTAGATCGATGTTATTATTATTATTTGATCTATGTTAATTAATCATAGTAGGAACTGTGGTCAAATAACCACAGAAACAAGCCACAGCTTAACCGTGCAAATAGTGAGTTTTTCTGAATTGTGCACCCCTACTTGATACATAGGAATGATGTCTTTTGATGCTTGTGCAAATGTATGTCTGTGAGGTAAAGGCAGTCTCCTTCTATCTGCTGGATCTACTTCCTCATTCTGGAGGTCTTCTCTTGTTTCTATGAGCTCAGTGTGTTTAGTTCAGGGATCAGCTCCACTAGACCTGATAGTTTGCCACTGCGTTCACCAGGACAGAGTGGAGCAGTACTGTCTGCAGTCAGACAGCGTGTGTGAGAGAGTTACTGCCATTCAGCAGATTTAAATAACTGTTTGTGTGAATGAGTCACATTCTGATCACTTTGAAAGCCCCATTAAGTCTAGATGCCGGTGTGTACATCTGCGAGCCTTGTTTGGTCACATGTGCATATGTTTGTTGTGTCTGTGAGATTGAGCTGTGTTATTCAGGCTATAAGTAACACATGATGGTGCTGTGTGTTTTGCGTGCTATTTAATATGTGTTTATGCGAGTAGACAGTGAAACACTGGGCCTTGTAATTGGGGAAGGGAGGGGGGTCGTGAGAGAGAAGGAGAGAAAAATATGGGGGTGTTGAGGGATATGGCTGCTTTTCTCTTGGTGACAGAGCCTGTTGCCATGGAGCTGGTCCTCCCATTGGTGGAGGTTTGGTCCAATCGCTTAACAGCACAGATTGTTTCATCATTGAGAAGTTTTTCCTCTCTTCCTGTCTCACTAGCCACCCCTTGGTCCTCCATCTTTCACTGTTCTCTTTTTTTTCCTCTCCTAACTCGCTTCCACTGTTCTCCCTTTTTCACAGTAAGAGAAGCTGATAAATTACATAAGGTTTATAATGAGTGCAGGAGCTGCCACCCAATTTCATTTTGACACAGTAATTCATTTTATATCAGCAGCTCAAGTTGTTGAGGCAGAATCTTTCACAAATCTCCTCTCTGTACTCGTGAGTACAAGACTGTGCCACAATCCCATATTCAGTCATTTATGTATATATTGGACAGCTAAGAGATTTATTATATTGTATCATGTATCAGGCTAACCAGGGGTTTAAAGAAAGAGATTCCCACTATTTAGGCAGGATTACATTCACTCACTGGACAATTTAGATATGGTTATCTAAGGCTATCTGATACAACAGTCTTGCAATAAATCCTAGATGAAGATTGTTATGTTCCTTTTTTCGTTTGAACTATTTAGTATTGGATGCTGTCTTTGATTATATAAAAGGGTATTGTGAAATGTATTCAGATTAAATAGAGGATACTGTAAACGGTCATGTGCTATTGAAACTATTCTACCAATATCCTTTTTGCAAGGACGGTGAAACTGTGGAAGTGGACTCTGGTAGGGTCATTAACACACTCCCTAAGGGCTCTCTCTTGATGGAAACACTGATGAGACGATGTCTAGGCTCAGCATTACATTGTCCATTGACAGGACCAAAATAGAATTGCATCAAGAGGCAGGGTTTTCCCTAGTTGCTTTTTGTGACCCAAGGTTTAACCCGTGTTGTGGTTGCTGTTGTTGTTGTTGTTGTTGTTGTTGTTTTTAGTCTGTATAAGCTCATGTGTTGCATTTGTCGCGACATTTCAAATGAACGAATGAATTTCATGGTGCATCCGCAGGAAAATATTTCTTGATTATCATAGCCTTCTTTTAATCACAACAAATTTGGTTCAAATCCAGTGTTTATTTTATCTCTAGCATCAGAGAAATGTGTTGTATTGTCTTCAAATGGTGGTTTCCTGATTGATGCTTTTTTCTAATAATTCTAATTTTTCACTTGTTCCTGAAATGTTTTCATTTGCTGTGGTTGTTAACACATTAGATCTGCTTCTGCCTCCACTGGTCACAAGAAATCAATTAGGTTTGTCGGTCCGATTCTTAAATGATTGCTGATCAATTTACTGTGTGGGGGGAAAATATGGCCCAAATGCTTTATTATCTCAAGTAGCAGGAGGAAAACTGCACCGTACAAGTAACTCAAAGTGCAGAACCTCCACTCTACTCACTGTTTTCATGTAGGTTTTCTTAGTCAAAGAAAACATATTAACCAGGTCATGATTCCCATCCCTTGCTTTGATGCAACTTACGTAGTTCACACAATGAAATTTTGTTAATTTCTTACTCTTAGCAACTAGGTGTCAAACATATTTAACCACTTTATAACTCATACATATGATGTATCACTTCCTCACAATTCCTGATATCCAAGTGGTTTACAAATCAAAATTCACTGTTATGTCCTGCCCTGGCATTCTGTTGCAACAGGAGTTTTAAAGTTACCGTTTCAGCATGTTACGTGACTTATTATTTCTGCATTCAAGCACGCCCTGCTTTCATCAATAATACATGTAGGATCAGGATACCCCCTCTCTCTCTACTGGCATTCGTTCATTATGACGGAAGGGAGACTGGTGTTCACTTGGCCAACATGTCTTTCTTTCCATCACCCACTTTCTCCTTATGCTCTTATTCTTCAGTCTGATTCGTTCTCCCAATACACCTTCTCCATGTTCCCCCACACGCAGCATAGAACTATACATAGTTTGTAA
>OMNW01019320.1:7969-19624 GCA_900303245.1 Selene dorsalis | reverse complement strand
GTATATATATGTATGTGAATCAAACACTCACTGTTTCCTAGTAGTGAGCCTCCAAGATAGTAGGATGGAGCAGTTCCATCAAGTACTACAGATGGTATTACAGCACCATTTTGACTCAGCTATGTGTTAATAATTGAAAACATCTTATTCAAATGAAGGTGTGTAACTTCACAGACTAGTCTTGCTAGTTTTATCAGTGATAGCTATGCATAACAGCATGCAAGCTCGGAACAGTGATTGCTGTACATTATTGTAGTTATGCCGTTGGGTGGGTGTGGAACGTTTTTAATAGAGATTTTAAAAAGAAAGACCTGTGCAAAGAGGATGGACAATCTCTTAATACCAGCAATGGAAGGAACTCAGTCCCCAGCTTTACGTTGTGTTCATTTGTGTGACAGCTTATGTTTCCTGTACACCGAATATTTTGGGTTGTGTTAAATGCTGATGGTGAATATAAGGTTAGGAAAGGAGACAGCCTGGCACAACTTTACACTGTAAATATTCAGGAACTTGCATATTCCTTGTCTCTTGAAATGACTCACTGCTCGCTGCTGCTGATTTGCTGTGTGTGAGCCACAGAACAGTTTAGGGTGGAGCACTGCTTTTTGAGTTGCAAAACCTGAATCCACTCAGTTTGCAGTCAGACTTAGTAATGACTCAAAACTCACATTTGAACTCTCTTTTAAAACTCAACTGCAGCATTTTCTATTTTTTTCAATAGGAACTTAATGTGTCACACGTGCAGCAATAGTTTATAAGGTTTTCAGGTCAAAGTAGAGACACTACATTTTCAACCAAGACGATGGTTTGATCGCTGTAATGGTGTGCTCATCCTTCCCATGCTGATTCCACCCCTCAAAACACTCCATTCTACGCACTGTTGTGTTTTTTATTTTGGCTATATAAGTATTTACATTAAGTAAGAGTGTATGTGTTAATTAAGCATCTATTTTGTCTATTTATTTGTTTAGTTTATTTTTTGTTGATGTGATTTGTTTCCCAAATTGTAGATCCGTGTGCCACTGCAGGACGGGCGGCGTAGCAAGTCTATTGAAGAGCGAGAGGAGGAGTATCAGCGGGTACGAGACCGGATCTTTGCCCGAGAAGTAAGTTTTGGACCTGGACAGAGTCACAAACAAAGATACATTTACATTAAATCACAATCCATTTCATATCCATCTGCTGTTTTCTGCAGCTCATTGATGAATGAGAAGTCTGGCTTTATTAGAAAAGACTAATAAACGGGTGTAGAGAACTTGTTTCCCAGTGTTCTCTGCAAGTGATCCATTAATCCATTGATAAATGTTTGCCTTTACATGTGACCACAGGGTGCACATCTGTGAGTTGTGAGCACTTTGTTGAATGATTTTTATCTTAGTTTTAAGTGACAATGCTTTTAAGTAAAATGGATACAGTGTCACACTTGAAAACCTAGACAAGGTCAACATGAACAAAGTAGGTCTTAGCTGCTCCTGGTTGAATGAAGCATTTCATAATGTGCAGGTGTCATTTTTTTTACAGTCTTCTCAAAATGGATACATCAACGACAGCAGGTAAGATAATCGATCCCCCTGGAAACTCTAGTTTGTGCAATGTGTAAGACTCCATCCTGTCCACTTATTCCCCTGAAGCTACAGTTTGCTTGTGAGGTTTCAGTTATGAGGGGTAGCACACAATATAGCCATAAACATAGCATACCTAGAGTACAAGCTGATTCTACAATAAACCTGACTTCAAAGATCTGGCAAATTTGACCTTGTGTAATTTGTGCTGTTAAAGCAACACTATGTAGTTTCTCGACCTTAAAATAATGTTTCTAAACTCATTCAAGTGGTAGAAAAATGGTTAATAGGATGAATCGTGCCACCGCTACAGCCCCCCGCCCCTCCCCCATCCACCTTGAAGGTGAAGTGTGCGACAGGCTACGTGAATTTTCAGTAGATGAATTTGTTGGCAGAGCCGGTGCTGAAGGAAAGCAAAGGGTTTTGTCAGAGGAGGCGAAGGGAAAAAACAAAAAGTGAGAAAGTGATCGAACACGAACCTGGTCAGAGTTTTGTGTGTCGCTGGAGCTCTGGAGGGGAGGCTGGCCGGCCACGCATCCCAGCACAGGGCTCTCGTGTGCGGGTGAGAGGGGCAGGGAGACCGGGCTTGAGCTTGATGTTGAGCAAAATCTGACTCCCCCTGTAACTCTGACTAGGGCAGTGAGATTCTGGTGGGGAGTTGTAAAATTCTACAACACCAACCACTCCAATAGGGTATCCATGTTCTGAAACTACTCAGTGTTGCTTTAAAGGAGAATTTACAAGACCAATGTTCAAACATAGAAGAGCAATAGTTTTATTCTTCTCATTTCCAGGAAAATGTTCTGTATACATGACTTTTCATCTCCTCTCTGTTTATTTCTAACATAACAAAGGGTTGTTTTATCCTGAAACTGACTGAGGGTCACTCTTTGTCTTTGAGAAAGATTTGTATGTAGCAGATTTTTTTTTCTTTTTTTTTCTAGAAATAAGTTGGCCCAAATGGCACCCTGGCCATTGAGGTTGAAAGATTAGTACATTATATGCTGAGAGAGACAGAAAGAGGAAGCGTGGGCTTTTCAACAGTCAGTTTCTGCCTTGTGTGCATTTTTTTTTCTCCTTTTCTTCTCAGGGGTAAAACTTGTACACTACTGTGTCTACCTCTACCTCCCACCCATCTTTATATCGCCCTTCCTTAAAACCCTCTCTTGTTCTGCAATCCAGTCCTGTAACCCTAGCATTTTCTCCTAATGTTAACCCCAACAGACTTTCCACTGAGGGCTACTGCTCTAGCTCTCAAAAGAGGCGGCAGATCTTTAGGTATTGGGGTGCTGCTGACTTTGACTTGTGTGTTGCCATGCCCATTTTTGAAAGTGATTTGTTGATGATAGTGGTGCCTTGTGGTGGTTTTTATATCTTTGCTTGGCGTAGTCGGCTGATTGATGGCTATTCCAGCACTGCACCGTGGGGCTTACCATGGCCCATGCATGGCTGCTTTGTGGTTTCACCGAGGACTGATTGACCTACTTACCCATCCACCTTCAACTACATTTTTGATATAAAGTAACTGCATTGCTTTCACAGTAACCTGTTTGTTTTGTGGTTGACCTAGTCCTGTAGTTTTTGTTAACATGTCACCTGTTGCATAGTAACACATAAAAATGTGTAAGCAGTACATCCATGAAACAGTGCTGTTAAATTGACAGTGAAATTTCACAGACAAAAGGAAACATGGGACAGTAAAATAAAGATTATATTATGTTTCCAGAGTCCAAACGTTGTCCAGCTAACACTTACTTGCATCGCTGATTAATCTTCTTATTACTCTAGTAAATCAATCAGGTTGCATATAAGGTTTTTTTGCCCCAGATGGGACCTGTTTTTCTTTTTAAATCGAACACTGATTTTCATTTAAGTTTGTGTCAGTTAGCTAATAATTTAATTTAGGTCATTGTTCTGTTCCGTTTCATGTTGATTGAATAAAAGGATGAAGTCTATACTCTGCTATATTATAAACATTGTTGCTTATGTGCATCATGCAATTTAGAGCCTTTAAGATTAGTTTTTAGATGTATCCCTCTTTTAAGCTTTTCATATATTTTCTTTGTCATATTGATCCAAGATATTTTTCATCCTCAACCTTTGGACCATGTTTTTTATTTGGTGACTGTTCACCCCTTTCTTATCACTCTTATTTTTCCTGCTTACAGAAATTTCAGAGATTGACACACAATCTCAGATTCAACCTAAACCCAAGCCCACCACTCACTGTATGTCTGTTGGTTGTTATAGACTGAGAGTGATGGACATACTAGCTGCCCTGCTTCTCCTGTTTGTGCATGCGATGGGCAATGCTGTTGTGAAGAGAGAGAGAGAGAGAGAGGAGATGAAATATCATGTGATGAGCAGCAGAATCCCTCCCTCCTCCTCTACCTCCTCCTGCTCATCCTGCTCTCATCTTTGTTTGCAGAGCGAAGCGAACAAGTGTGCGCCTGCCTGTACAGAGAATGGCAGAGCACCCACCCTTCCTTTAAATAGGCTGTGCAGAGAGAGGACTCAAAATAGAGCCTCCATTAATTACAGTCTCTCTGAAATATTTATCAGCCACAGCCACTCACTATCACTAGGGTTTTACAACCCTCACCACATCCCCACTCTCGTCATGGAGATTCCCCCAGTCAGCCTTGCATGTTTTGAATTAATTTTACTCATTCTCTCTACACGGACATGCTCTGCGCATATCCCTCTTCCACTCATCTTAGAGGATGAAAGAAAAACACGTTTTTACTTGCTATTTTTTCCTCTATGCTGTCTTCACTGCAGAGACCTAGGTCTCTTTTCACCTGCAAGGCTTTTTTCTACATTTAATTGAATATCTTTCCCATAGTATTTGTAGCAGGCACATTTTTCTTTTTTGTTTTCCATCCTTATTTAAATTCGTTGTGTTCATCACAAGCAATGTCGGACATGTTCAAACGGAACAATGATATTGATGCTGACATATCAGTGGCAGACCCAACCGTTCATTTGTGATGGGAGGGTTTCCCCAGAGTGGTGGTTACGCTTACAGTGTGATCATTGGTTTTCTCGGCAGCTGCCCTTATCCAGGGTGACAGCATCACAACAACACAATGAGTGTGTATACAGCAATATAGTTTAAAAAACCGTAGTGGTGAACCAGTGGTAGCAAGTGGTAATTTTGTAGACAGTGTGTGTGTGTGTGAGTCTGGGTGTTGATGTACATCTTCTCTTTATGTCTGAGTGTCTGTGTAAATCTAGAATTAATTTACAGGTGTGTGTGTTTGTGTCTTGTTTCTATGTCATTTTTTGTCTTCAATACAATGTGTCTTAAGCGCATGTGTTGGTGTTTACCTGTATTCAAATGTATAACATATGTATGCAGTCATTCAGCATAGTCATTCCTGTTAATGTTGTCTCTGGTCTTTGATGGTTTCTGTGTTGAATTCATGGAAGTTGTCTCATCTAGTGTCACTGTAATATCCTCCTACACCCCGGTGTTGACTGTCTAGAGCATCTCTTCTCCCTGCATGTGTTTTCCTCTCTGGATGGGTTTGTATGTGTGTTTGTGTGCGTACAGTATGTGTGGTTGTATGTTTAAAATTGGAGATTTGAAGATATTGTTTGGTGGCTTGTTGCCTGATTTTGTATTGTGGTTTCACTAAACTATCCAATATGCATCTGTGTTGAATGCCCCATCCTAAAGCCTTTCAAACTATGTGTCTTTTCTACCTGTGGATGACCTTCCCTTGCTCTTCTGCTCTCCCCCTCTGTTCATTCTGTCTTTATGTTTCTGCCCCTACCATTCCTCTCCACTTCAAATTCTCCAACACACATCCTGCCTTTTTTAATATGATCTTTATTCTCCCCTTGTGCATTTTTGTTTCTGTGCTCTGACTTTTTACTTAACTCTAACTCCAACTCTGCTCTCTAATTTGCATGTTTGTCACTAACTCTCATCGGTTTACCTCCTTTTAATATTACACTTTTTTACCATTTTATCCCCATCATTTCATTTCTTTGTCTGTCCCCTCTTCGTCCCCATTCTATCTTTTCTCAGGGGGAATCGTGAGAGCTCCAGCCGGGCATCTAGCAGTCGTCAGAGCAGCACAGACAGTGACATGAAGTGCCTGGAGCCACGGCCCTGGAGCAGCACCGATTCGGATAGCTCCAACCGCGCCCTCCGGCCACCCGTCACGAAGGCCAGCAGCTTCTCTGGCATATCCATCCTTACCAGGGGGGACAGCCTTGGCAGCAACAAAGGCTCACAGGGAAGCTGCAAAGGCTCCCGCTCTGGTAAGGACTGAGGAGACAAGTTGAATAAAAGGGGGAAAGGAGAGACATCTGGGTCTCTCATGTATATGTCACTAAAGCTAGCCTTAGACAACCCCTTTCTGAAACAAATACTAACATTTAAACTAGTGACGGGATTCACCTCTGCTAGGATTTCTGCTTGAGTTTGCCCTCTAGTGGTCTGGTAAACATGCTGTTTGATAAGATATAATAACCATACCACCAGAATACATGGAGACATCACCATTATCCCCCAATAACTACTGTTGCTTTAATAGGGCTATTGGGGGTTCATCATTTTGTCCTGTATCATGTCTGTTCTTGCATCACTAGGCCTACCCCTAGTCAGTCCTGATGTATGTCCCCCGCCCGCAGCCTCCCAGTCCAGCCGTAGCCTGCTTCCCTGCCCATCACAACAGCCACAGCAGCCACAGCCACAGCCCCAGGCTCCACCTCAGACTGCCCTACTGCCCACCCCACAGCAACACCCAATGAGCAATCACATGATTGCTCAGGTAAGTGCTACCCCTACCTGTATTCATGTCAGTGGCACCAGTAAAAATGAAGACACGCTTTCAAGCTACAGAGGATCCAGTTCGATCAGTGGGTCAACAGAACAGTTTTAGTGATCTTTTGCCCGTCTTTCTTCTGTAGTAGTGTTAGTTTGTGAAGTGCCTGGGGATATGTAAAGAGAAGGCTTTTATAAAAGTTTTGTTCAACACTTGTTGATTACTTTATAACGTGTCTGATAGCAGCCTTTCCCTATCGTGTCGTTATCACATATTTTGTACCTATGGTCTATTGCTTTTTTTTCATAATATTAAGAAACTGAATTAAATTTCCGTTTCTATTCATCTGTTCATTAACAACTTTTCCTCTGTGTTCTAACCCATGTCTTTTCCTGTCATAATGTCTCTTTATTCCTCTCTTTTCATCTGCTTCTGTCGCCCTCTTTCTCACTGACTTGCTCCATTCTCTCTATGCTCTGGCTCTTTATTTCCTCCCTCTTCCTGGTGTGTATAGCCGGTGGCATCTCTGCAGCCCTCTCAGCCTGTCTCCTACTCCAGTCCTTCCTGCCCCCAGGTTCTCCTGCCAGTTTCTCCTCCCCAGCAGTACACAATGGTACTGACACCTCTTGTAGCTTCATCTCTTTATAGTAATTCAGTTAAAGACTGCATTACTGTGACTCTCACACTTCACACGTAACTAATGCTGTATTCTACTAAAAACTCTGGCACTCTTTTACCCTGCTCTTATTCACATCTAATAGGTATTAAATCACATTGATGGAAGAATTATGTCTTTACTGCTCTGAACTGGTCAAGTATTACTTTTTCTGAAGCTGAGAGACAGGCTCGAGGAAGTGTTTTGGCTATTTCAGGATGTTGGTACAGATATTCTAGCCTAGTCTTTTTATCTTTTTTTTTTATTATTTGTTCTAAGTGAGAGATATGGAACAACATAGCATTCACTTCTCCAATTAATCCAAAAAACCTCAGATTCTCAGCTTACTTAGCCAAACAAGCAGTTCTGCCACATGAGCCATGTTTCTCTAAACCCAAACTTTTCAGGAGAATTTCTGGTTTTTGGTTGTCAAACCCACAGTCCCATGTATAGTTTGAAAGAGAGAGAAAGAATTGCAGAACTGTGTCCTCAGGATTTGCTCACAATCGTGTTTCCATTACATCCACATACTGGTGTTGTACAGGATTGCCAGATTTAAAGAGAACTTCTCTTCTTATACTCTGCAAAATGACAGAGGTATTGGTTCTTTAATGCTCATGTCTCTGGCAGTGATCTGCACCAGCGATCACTCTCTACCACTCTGCTGGCAGTTAGACCTGGCATTACAGCTCCAAAATCCACCAAAGGTACTGATAGAGATGTACCAACTGCAAATTACCACTGATGAGACTATTCTTATGCTTCCCAGGGAGAAGAGCTAGCACCCCAGTTCAGCCAGATGACGCTGAGTCGGCAGGGCTCCAGTGAGAACCCTGAGCCTCCCCCTATGTATCAGGCTCCTCCTACGGTTCTGTCCCAGCACCCCCCTCCTCAGACAGGCTACATCATGGCCACCACGGGGCAGCCTATGCCGCCTCCGTCTGGCTACCAGCCTGCCACTGGACACCCCCATCCTCCACCTCCACCACCGCCTCCATCTCAGCCTGTCATGCAGGCTCCACCACCCCCACAAGGCTACATGCAACCACCTCCTCCTCAACAGGTACGGCATTGTCAGGCATCACACATGGGTAAAAATTTGTTGTTTAATTTTCCTACAGTATTAGATATAATAGATCTGTCAGAGGGGTATTGTAGACTAACTGTGAAATACCTTGATATCATTCTGGGACCTCCCCTGTTGGGCACTGGTATTCTTGTGTCCGTATATAATATTAAGTGGCCCGAGGTCAACTGTTCCTTTCCTTCGTGTTGCAAATCAGGCTTGGGAAGCACACCCATGGAGAAACAGAACAGATAAACTAAACCTGACTGTGATGTCTCCTATTTCTAGGGCCATCATACAAAGCAAGTAAAGTGTATCTAGAAGTCTTAATTTGATATCCCACACATACTGAGGGTTGCTTTGCTTTGCAAGACAACCCTGATATCTTGAAGTACTCTAAGAAGGGCACACATGAGCATCTATCACAGGAACACCACATAACACAGGGCTGTGACTGACAGTACATACAAGTAGAGAGATGATAATTAATGTACAGTACGGACATTTATCAAATTTATCTATTTAAATATATGTATGGGGTGTATGTACAAAAGTATCATCTCAGTGACTCACAGAATGATCTCCTTTCATTATGTTAATGGTTTTATACAGAAGTATTCAAAATCACATTAAACATTAAGTTAATGCCAAAATGAACTTCCATTTAGCTAAGAGTTTTTAGTGTTTCCCAGAAGAAAAAGTTCCTCCTTTACGTAATGCCTATTCTTATGCCTTTCAAATCTCACACAGACGTCTGCTAGTAAAATTTATGGATCACTTACGACATCTATGATCCATAACAACTGACAATTCTGTAACACTATGACTATAGAGGAACAATAAACATCTCCACGTGGGGAGGGAGAAATAGCCTTTTCAGGTTTTAAAATAACTCTTTTGCTTTGCAGGATTGATTTCACTATATTTTGTGAATGTAAGAATTACATTACTGCTGTGGCCAAACATGATTTCAGGAGCCACTGAAGAAATGATAAATCTAATAGGAGTAGGAGCTGTTACATGCACTGAAACAGTTCAGTTTCACACAGTCTTCTTTCATATCAGACTGTTTCTGCTTCCCACCAGTTTTTGCTCCTGTGCAGGATCATGTTCCTCACACCTCATTAATTAGTGTTAATCTAAAGATTTTGGTACACAGCGTGATCGTCCTCGCACCTTGTTAACATACCAGTACAGAGAGCTGAGGCTCGACTACTTTCTTTAAGTTTAAACGCAGAGAATAAGTGCTATAACATTTTTTTATGGTGGTTTTCATTATAGAAATTTAACAGCAATAATAAATGTAACTTGTAATGACAGATCAGAGATGCACATCATATCTAAATGGCAGAATTATGTTTTCTGCTGCTGCGTCTGTTATAAAATAAGAGAAGTTAAGGACCAGCATTTTTATCTAAACCGTATCACACTGCTTTCTTGTGAGTAATAGTTTCCCTGGTAGAAGGAAATAATAAGAGGTTTAACTGGCAATGACTCAAGCTGGCTCTTCTCACAGTGAATACATAGTTTCTGTTTCCATCTGTGGTGCAGGTACAGCAGCTCGTCTCTGGCAAGAAAATTGCCCAAAAATGTGTCATCACAGCCTGTGTGTGTTCATGTATCAAGTGTCAATGAATGACAAAAATAGATCCCAGTGTGTCCTCATTTAAATGCAGGCCAGTTTAAACTCCTTGGGTGTTGTATTGTCCCCCTCTGTCATGTGCATTTTTCTCTTTTTGTTAAAAAATAATAATTTTGTTGTTGTTTAATGTTAAGTTTCTTACAAAGAACCAGGCAATCTTTTGGTTTAAAATACATAAATAAATATAATTGCCGTAAAAATCCAAAATTAAAAGAACTGAATTCTTGGGAAGGTAAAAAACATTCAGATATTAACTTTCTTCTGTAAATTTGCAGACTGAGGTGTGACATATCAGCAGTGTGATTCCTGTGAAGTTTGGTCCTCTCACTCAGGGTGCTGTGTGTCACCAAGCTCAGTGTTGGTCAGCAAGCCTTTCATATTCTTCAGTTTACAGAGGCGGTGACGATAATGAGTTCTCTCACTCTGTCACTCACACACTTCCTTCCCTCTGTCAGGCCCTTGCTTGAATCTATGTAATAGTTATTAGAATTCATTGAGAGCTAAATCGATCTGGCCATTAAATACCGTGTGGGAGACATTAGGCCCTGAAACGTAGTCCTGAGACTTAGCTTTTAAGTAAAATATTCTGTGGAGCAGAGGTTTCTAATACCTGAAGTCACAATTTGTGCAAAAAAAATTGTCGATGGTTGTGTTTACGCGAGGGGTATAGATGGCCTTCTGTCTGTGGTGTTTCATGAGAGCAGATAAATCATGGTTATAGTAGATGTAACTCGTAATCGAGTGTTGTTCATGTACACATTTTAAAGTACCAAGTACTTTGGGAACATATGCTCCCTGACTGGACTTTATATGATAATTGCATTGCTCATAACTGTAACTGATACATCTTGTCTCCTGTTTTGTCTTCTATAAATTTGATTCTCTCTGCTTTTATTTTGTAGTTCACTCTGACCTTTGATGTTTTTTTTACTCTCCACACATTTCTATATTATCCTCAGTCCGAGATCTCTGTGCTTGTATAGATAGAATTAGCTGGGAAAGGAAAATGTTGACATTCATCTTATTCTCTATTTGTCTATTTCGTGTCTTGTTTGGAAATTCCTCATGCTACATTTAGAAGCTGTTCCAACTACAACACTGGACACTTTGAGCTTTGTATCTACTGTGAACTGTTGGATACTTCTGAATCTTCTTGTTTGTGTTCATCATTTTTAAGGAAACACAGAAAAGTTCTCTGCTCTCCCGGAACAAACCCAGTTTTTTGTTTTTTCTCATAAGTATGTGGTCATTTTCACAGTATGCATTCTGTCCTGGAACAAATAGCAGACAGAATTGGTAAATAACTGATGAACCCCTCCATTTAGTCTGCAAAGAGCCAAATATTCACGGGAGTTGCAGAATATCAAACACAGGGCTAGCAGCAGTTATCATAGGTTTCATCAGTAAGCCATGAAAGTGAGATCTTACAATATTTTTATTAATTAATTCATTTGTTTATTTGCACAGCTTTTTGCAGTTTTTTGTAATTTGTATGTTTAAGTAAATGAATATTTATGAACATTTCAAGAGTGTAAATGTTTCCTTAAATGTCTCATGAACCTGACTCTGGCAGAAGAGGTCAACTCACTAAGTCTGTTTTCATAATCTGGGCTCTATGAAAAGTGGTAGCAAATCAGTATTCAGTGTTGTGAAAATATGGGGGAGGAGGTCCCAGTATAAGATATGAGATAAGTTTGTGTGATTTAGTAAAGGTTGTTTCGTTTTTCCTTTCGGTTCTGTGTAATTATTTTTTGAACATTTTTTTTTTGTGTTGCTTCTCCTCAGATACAGGTTTCATACTACCCTCCTGGTCAGTACCCCAGCTCAGGCCAGCAGTACCGTGTGCCCCAGCCCATGTCCCACCAGGTGTCTTATCCTGCCCAGCGCACACAACCCATGCCTCAGCCCACACAGCAGTCAGGTCAGTACATTGTACTGGGTTGTACTGTCAG
>OMNW01019319.1:35854-55605 GCA_900303245.1 Selene dorsalis | reverse complement strand
GATGGCTCACCCAAATATTTGTGGGAGCCTGTCTGCAGCAGGCAGGCTGAGTCAGAGCAGCACAAATCACTCATTGACTGCAAACAGCTTCTTCTCTGTTTCTGTGTTGTACAAAAGCCTGGCTCGACTACCACAGCTGCTGTCAGGGATGGACAGATCGTGTAAGACAAACGAGCTTTGCTTGTCGATGCCTTTTTACTTAAGCTTGTGCTACAACTTTAGAAATGAGGCCTTCAATGTATGTAAAAACAAAGCCCTCATTTCCTTTCTCCCTCTATTCCCCTGCCCTCTGCGCTGCAGTGTCTATAGGCAACTGTGCATGTGCTGGTTTCAGAACAAGCCAATTAGAGAGGAACAGAGGCGGAGGGGAAATCAGTTTTCTGAGTGTAGCCGTATGTCTTCATTAAATCTTGTTGCGGCTAACAAGTGTTGCTCAGAATCAGGCCGGGTTATGAAATCTCTGCGTCAATGAGCTGTGTCCCATTTGCAAGCTTTGATTCTGGGTTTGTTTTTTCTACGAGGCTCCATGGCCCTCGAGCCGCCCACGCTTCACTCTCGTCCTGACAAACTGCACCAGGATGCCAGGAGGACTCCGACCCGGCAGACATCTGCTGCCTGCTGCACATGTGGTTGGACCCGACACAAGCCTGCAGATGGAAGCAGGAAATCCCAGGAGGTACCGAGTGCATCATTCCCCTGTGGACCCAACTTAGAGGAACAGATCTGGGAACAGCCGGCAAAAACCTTTAGTCTAGATCTGGACCATTATGGTCAGAAAAGAACAGGGGCGACTGTTATGAGAAGCTGGATTGTCATGAAATCACCTCTTTGTTTGTAACGGGGGGGACAGGAGTTAAGAGGCGGAGTCAGGCACTGTCAATACGGTGATGGTGGAAGAGCCCACTCCAAGCTTCAAAATCATGATTCCTTTGGGTTTTATATTCATCTTTACAGCTATAGTTATAAATATTACTTTGAGTTATTTTGGTAATTTATTATCATTAGTTACTGTTTGATTTGTAAAAAAGGCCCCAAGAGATTCAACATGATGGCTTTGAATGTTTGATGTTTTCTTACCGTAGGGTCTTTGCCTGCCATCTGGCATTCCTCTATCTTGCTGGTGGATGCCGGCCAAAACACCTGGTGGTAAAAAAAACAAAAAACCAACATAAAACAACCACAACAAACATTTAAAGCATTTAAAACTGAAAAGTAGAGGAATAAACCCTGAAAACCAGACAGACACCAAAGGAAACATCATTTAAAAATGAGCTCAGGATTGATCATATCCTGCTCACGCACTCAGACATCACAGTGAAACATTTTTTGGAAACTGAACAACAAACTACCGGCTGTGGAAAATGAGTGTGTTTCAAACCGGAGAGAGGGGTGCTTAAAGGTCCAGCTCAATGAATATATCAAGCAATTTACTTGAACAAAATGGATGTGGTGTGGGCTCTCCCCAGGGGAAACTAAATGCTTTTCCATCTGTTTATGCATTTCATGCCTGTCAATTACGCTGAAGATAAAGTCCTCCACTGCATATAGATTCAGCCATCACACAGCTCAAGCATTTTTCAGGCTCTTTTGAAAACCTCGAAAATTGTTCTGATCATGGCAAATGTGTGGTAATTTGCATATCGTAGCACAGTTTAGAATAATCTCTACTACGGTGGTTTCATCATGTGTCTCACACAGTGTTCAATTTAATAAACATTTTATTCTGTGGTGGCCACAGGAAAGATTTGCAGGACATCAGTGTTGCAGCAGAGTAAAGTAACAAGCATGAGCTGACCTTAAGCGTGCCATGGGTGATGTTGTTGATGTCCATGGAGAGGACGTGGTCCTTACAGCCCACATACATCCTGTCCTGGTCCTCGTCCATCTGCAGGATCCTGTAGTCCATGGCCTTGTCGGATATGCTGTAGTGTTCAAAGGACTGGGAGGCCTGCAGGTCTGAGACACACACAGAGTCAAAAAATAAGCTTGTGTCCACACTGAGAGAGCGAGATGAGGCGTCATCCTCCTGTTTCTACTAAATTAAACCCAAGAGAAACAGCTCCCCTCAAGCCCACATTAATCTCACTCTGATCAGAATAAGAGATCTCCAAATTACGCCCTGGCTGGAGCCTCAGAGATCTGAAAAGAAAACTCTCTACGGCTGTGATACGACTTTTAGGATTTGCCAGGTTTTGCCAGGATGATTTTTAAACATGCCTCAGTTCTTGCAATAGGAGAACTGAGCCAGTACTGCAAATATATATTTAGGCTGTAAAGCAGCAGCTGCTTACAGGTATAGCAGAGATAGTTATTGTCATATTTAGTATGATATGCAGAAGCACTATATTTTTGGGGGGCAGTTAAGTTGAAATAATACCCCTAATCCTTCTCTAGTGCATTGGAAACACATGCACAGGGTATTTCTGCAGTCTGGACCACTTAAATCCAAGACAAGAACAAGCCAAACCTGTTTTTGAGTTCATGCCAAGATTGTCTCAGAGGGTCAAGTCCGAGTCAAAAACTGAAAGTCTCTATTCACCATTTTTCATATTGTTAACTTGGTTATTAAAGAGATAAACCTCAGTACAATTTGATTTAAGGTAGAGGTTTCCATTTCTTTAAAAACATGACATAAATTTGAGCTTTGCTTTTAGCTCATCTGCAACTCATTTGTAAACCACTTTGGACAAAAGTGTCTGCAAATTGAATAAATGTAAATTGCAAACCTGAGGAAAAAAAAACAAAATTTGTATAATCTGTGGCTGAGACAGAATTAAGTCGGAGTCAATACAACCGCTAGACTGAGACAAATCTGAGATAATACAAAACATGTCTCTAGACTGAACCGGAGCAGGAAACTGGTTCATGAAATGGCGTGAAACGATCGTTCTTATTTCGAGGACGATGAGATAGCAGCCTGGTCCGAACAGAGACAACGAATGTCTCCTGGAATCGATCTTGTGGTGATGGATTGGTAAAGACGCAACTTTCATCCAGTCAATTAGAAAGAAGTTGGGAGTGTGGAGGAGAAGACTTTGGGAGATATACAGTATATACTGTGCCCCGCAGAGGCTCCTTCACTCATTAACAGCACATATTGAGCACGCACACACACACACAAAATAAACATGCTCAGATCAGTTATTTTCAGCCTATTTGCTCCAGAGATAGAGAACTCTCAGCCATACCATCAAAGGCCCTCACTGTTGAAGCCAAACTCATGCATATTTATCACTTTTTCAATCTGCACTGAGAGCAGGGGGTGTGGGAGGGCAATGTAGATCTACACCCTCCATTTCCTCCCCTTCACTGATCCTCTCTGCACTTTCTTTGTATTCCCTCCTCTAATCAACAAACAGGTTGCCTGAGCTGTGCTTCAATGCCGTGGGCTAAAGTCACATTTTCATTATTGTGTGACATATGCTTTTGAGGTCGGGGCCTTTTATCTTGTAGAGAAGTGGCTTTTTTCTGTGGCACCCCTCACTCTGATCACAAGCTGTTATTTGGCACATTCACCACACAAAAAAAAGAGCCTGGAGTGTTTAACTTTAAAGAAAAGACAAGTTAACCACTTCAGTTGCATGCGAGTTTCCCACGACTCTTCACTCCACTACGTTGGCCATGTTTAGGTAAATCGCCTTATTTGGCGAACGTCTTGAAGTGAGACCGGGGTCTTTTGGAGGTGGGAGCATCTTCTGGTGCCTAATGAAGAACACGCACACAAACACGACTTTGTTTTTACCTGAGTGGCCAGAGACAAAATTAAAACTGAAGGCGTCCTGTGTTTAATAAAGGAGAAACTTCTAGAGAGAGATCGCATCAGACTCTTGCTTCAAAGCAGAGAAGATACCATCGCTGATATCACAGAGCTCAACTCTGCACTGACAGAGGCAATATTATCCTAACGCTGAGGAAGGCTAAAGACGTTACACGCCTTGCTCTGCCAGACTCACAGAGCCACCAAGGGTGAAATACTCACTTACAGTTAATTAAAAACATGCAAGGCTCAAAAAAACATCTATTTTCTACTTCTTCCAAAAATAAGGCCTTTGAGAAGATTCAGGAAAACCTTTCAGACCACAATACTGAACCTCAACTTTGCACTTTGGGGGGGGTACATCTTAATTTAAACATTCCTCTAGCTGATACTTTAGCAGCAGCTCTCATTTAACATACAGCTGTTGACAGTGGATGGTTGGAGCAAGAGCTTATGTTTTACAGTCAAACATTATACCAGCTCACACAGGCAGAAATAATCTCAGCGGTCGAGTGAAACCTCAGTGGGCAGCAAAAGAGCCACAGATTTTTCAGCTATGTAGCCTGTGAAAAAGGCAACTACTAAATGCAAAGCAGCCACACAGGGTTTACTAGCTGCAGTTAGCTTAGCTGAGTCATTGCTGACTCAGTTGTGCTGTCTTTCGACCATTAACTCTTTTGGACGTCATTTACTTAACCACTTAGGAAAAAAGAGAAACACACAGATTTTACTAGCTGCAGTTAGCTTAGCCACGCTATCATTATGACAGGAGAAAATCAAGCATTTTAACAAATGAAGAGGAAACATGTTAATAATTAACAATATAACAGGGCAATGTGACGCAAACTGTCAACAATAGTGTCACGACTGTTACCGCTTTTTACTGGAAGGGGTTTAGCTAACTAATGTAGCTACAGCTAAGATAGCTACAGCTAGGTTTGAAAAATGTGTTTGCTAATCTACATTTATCATCATTATCATCATTAAAGTCAACATTTAATTACTTTATCATTTGCTCATAGATAAATGAATAGACCAGCCCACCGTCAGCATCCATCCAGAACATTCCACAAGGGGAACAAATTGTTCAGAGGGGTGTGGTGTCGGGTGAAATAACTGTTTAATGTTATGGTAAACTTCGTATTGTTTTCTCAGTGGGGGGAAACAGGAGACTTTCATGTTCCCTCGTGAGGGTGGAAGGCCAGTTAAGCCTGGTGCCGAGACTGGACACAGCAGGGGTGTGTCACATGGACCACGGCTTATGCACCAAGAGACAAACCGAAACCCTCTGGAGCCCACATACCTTTGGATCCAGTATCTGTCTCTGTGCTCTGCTTTCCATCTCATACAAACATATGACTCATGCACTGCACTGCTGCAGCATTGTGGACTGACGTTAAAGTTGCCAGATGGTGCACCTGATCTGTCAAGGAGGGAGGAAAATGGTGGGGGGGTCTGTTCTGAACAATTGTCAAGGTTTTTCAATCATTCATTCAATATAAACACCAGGACCAGGACTTGACAGAATCACTGCCAGCTCATAACCTTCGTATGAGGTCTGTCGTGTGAGGGCGCTACCAGTGTTGAGTCCAAATTAATCCTCCTGGTGGTGTATTGTCAAGTGTTTTGGCAGCGCAGCCTTGTAAATCTTCCAAATTAGATGTCACACGAACAATAGTTCACGAAAACACAAAACAACTGCTTTTTGTTTTCATGTCTGTGATGAAGAAACCCTCTGGACCTCATGTGGTTCGTTAGTCATAAGTTTATATGAATTCCTCGTTGTTGAGATCGCCCCAATCCTGACATGGAGGAGTGTCAAAAGTGTGTGCCGACATCATTACTCAAGCATTGTTGAGCATCTTTTTGAGGATGTGTGGTTGAGATTTATGCATTTTGTTTGTGCTGATGGGTAGAATGAAGACAATAGAGTAATAAACTAGTTCTGTAAGGACAGAGGATCTGTTTTGCCCATCCTCACTGCAGGTGGAGAAGCAGAAGGAAACTGCAGAAAGGGACAAAGAGAGAGTGGAAGAAGGGTTGAAGCACTGACAGTTGGTGGGTTTTCTATTATGTATGTGCGCAGGTGGGCCTTACACCACGCTGCGGACCTCACAGCAGTCCCCAGTGCCCTGCCTTTGACTTTGAGCTTTGACCCATAGTGCCCTATTGGTTGGATGGCAGGCCATTGGTGATACAATCAACCCTGATCTATGTGATGGGACAGTGGGGTTGGCCAAAAAGGGCAAGGCGGCGACTGGAGAGCTGAGATTTTCTCTCTCCGTCTCCCTCTTTGATGTAGGTTATTTGTGTGAAGTGGTCAAGCGGAAGCAGCACAAAAGCCTTTTGTTGGGCCAAGAAATGACAGGAGTCATTCAATATTAAACAGCAGGTTGCTTTCTTTGCTGCAGACGTGGTCGTATTGGCAGAAAAGCTCGCCTCAAATGTTGCCAGATGGGCTGTAAAGCAAATTAATGGGAAACTGAAAGTAGATCAAAGTTTTGCTCCAAAGATTAGCTGTTTTAATGACCCAAATAGAATAAATTTACTACAATTTCAATAATTGATTGCTTAAAGGGAGACTCTAGCCGATGACTTAACAGAGGGAAAACCTCAAAAGGTTGACGCATAGGTTGAGATATCCCCACTTTTAAACTCCAAACTGGATCCTTACTGCAACTCAGTAGAGTATATCGTTCACCCACCCCTGCCTGATAAACACCCTCTCCTGTTTAATATTGGATGTGTTGTTTACAAGTTCTCCAATGTCAGGATTTGCTGCCTGTCTTTGTTTAACATCACAGCAAATTAATTACCATATGGTAATGTCCCCATGAAGTCATAGTAGTGGCCTTTCCAGAGGTTTCAATCATATCACATGACCATTACCACTTGTCATGTTGGTCTCAAGATTAGTGTTTTGCAACTTATGTGCAACTAGTGGTTGCACATAAACAAATGCATTCTTATTTTTCCATTACTTTTATGGAGTACAATATAAAATGATTAATCAATAATAAAAATAAGCAGCAGCTGCAGCCCTAAATCTTATCTGCAGAGGTGGTCTGATGTAACTGTTGGCCTGACGAACACACATTCATCATTAAAACTTGTACACAAAGTCAGGATATCTGATTAATATCATTTTTGGAGTTTAGAAATTAAACACAGCCCATGTTTCAAGATAACAGATTGCTTTTTTTTTGTTTGTTTTTGAAGCCTTGAGGAAAATGATATCTGAAGAAACCACACGCTGTGATCATTGTGGCAGGTAATTCAGCACTCTGTAAACTGTAAGGGAATCGATTGTTCATGGCCATGCACGCTGGGGTAATAACCCAGAGAAGCAACAAGCCACCAAGTCCCACAGAGTTAAAAAAGAACATCCTCCGTGTCTTATGTGACTGTGGGGAGAAGCCAAGTAGAAATAGAAAGAAATGCAGCTAACAGGATGGGACCTGTCATTGTGGCCCTGTTTGTATGGCAGCAATTAAAGCGCAGGGGAGATTGCAGCGGTAGAGGAGAGGAAACAACCACAAGGAAGCTTCCCTCAGGTTTTCAGACTTCCTGACAGACTTGCCCTCCAAAATTATTTTCATGATCAGATAACCAAGTTTTACATCAATTCTTCCAGCTGTAAACAATGCCACCATGGTTCTGGTTTTGGATGTCCATACAAGGAGCTGTTTGTTGCATTGCAGCATTGTAAAAATTAGAGATTCACAGTGGCTGGAAAGTATGCAGGATCTTTATGAGAGAGGCCACTGTAGTTTTGGACCGCCTGTATCTGAGGTTTTCGGAGTCTGTGCCAACTGACTGAACTGGTATTACTCTGACGGCCGTAGCGTCTAGAGATAGCAAGATGTGGCAGAACATGAAGGGAAACAATGCTGCATGATGGTTTTGGTCTGAAGGGGAATGTGGTGGCAGAAACGTGGTTAACATTGAAAAACACAGCTGCAGGTTGTAAGTTCACCCTACTGTTTGCCAAATGAGGGCGTCAGCTCATGAAAATCCTCCTCTACAGAGAGTTTTCAATAAACATAAAAAGGTGATAAAAATCAGCATGGAGCAACAATATGGGATTACTTTGTCAGAGCATTAGTTTGGCCTTTGTGAAGGATTGGATGAATGGCTTTCACGAAATTGACTGGGGGTCTTGAGTGTTGGGTTTTTTGGGTAACACCACTGTCTGAACACAAGCCAAAAGGTTCCGGCACCTAATTAACACTTGAGGGTCAGACAGCAGTGCCAATTACAAACCAACCTTTAGTATCTCCCATGCAAATCAGCTCTCATCGACTGGCTTTCTACCTGAAAGGCCAGCATGAATAAATTAACTCCATGCTAATGAGTCTTGCTTCCTATTCATCTCAAGGAGAACCTGTTCTGCGGTTGTCAGGGGCAGCTGGTGGGAGGACCCCAATCACCCGTCTTGATAAATATTGAAGCAGGAGCTTATACCGCCCCCTTGCAATTCATCCCTCCTCACAAGATGGAGTAGTTTTCATCACGAAGGCCTGACTTCAAACCCGGCGCCAAATACCATTCCTCTTTGTCCGGACAATGCTTAGAGCTCTATGTTCAGTTCTAGATGGCTGCACTTACCTAATACAGCGTTGGCCTGCTCATACATACTGCGCCAGTAAAAGACTTTATCCTGGCAACTGACAGGCCCCTCTCCAGATAAAAAATGACTGTTGGCCGAAAGGGACGGTCATCCATTCTCCTGGGGGTCTCTGCCCGATGGTGCACAGCAATGACTGGTGGCGTAAAAATATGGCAGAAGGGAAGTTAAGGTGTCGTTTCATTGAGAGCAGACCACCCAGGATGTCCTTGTGCTGGCTGACAGAGTCGTCCGATTGTCTGTCCAACAAACATACTCCACATTCCCAGGAGAGGCTGCGCTCAAAATGCAAACAGCATGCGCAAAGTTACTGTACTGCAACTACTTGTCATGGAAAGATGCCAAGGCTGGCTCGGAGAGAGGGGAGGCTTTATATAAACCACGACTCATTAATTTCCCAATTGTTGTCTGTCGCCAATTATCTTTATCCAGACTTTAATGGGAATCATATGACGGCACAGAATACCGGAGCACTTATGTATGACTCCTCTCATGCCGGTTTACAGGAGCAGACAACATATCTAAATATGACATGCGAGTCTGGAGTGTATTTGCTCCCTCGGCAATGCGCATGTGTTTGTACAGAGTGATGTTATCCAGCACCAATGTCAACTGCCGGTTTCAGTGCATGGCTGACTGGCTAAGGTGTTGTCTAATATTCCCTGCTGGAGCTGAAACTCGAGATGTCAACCTGTCAATCATGGCGCCTCCTCCAGCCAGCTAGTTTGCGTTCCCAATGCCCCAATTAGCACCTGGCCTCCCCTTCACATATCACCGGCAGTCGATCTTTTGCACCGAGCCAACTCGTCAGCCCCGCTGCCTTTAAGTCGACCTCTCACCTGCTCACACCAGGAGGCTCTAGTTAGATAGTAAATCTGTGATTTTACCGTCACTGAGGCTCTAGTGGCGACTCTTACAGTGAGGAAGGGGCTTCACAGGAGATATGGGTCAGAGGCTTCTCAGAGTTGACGCGTTTACTAGTTTTGGAGGACAGCCAAAGAAAGAGGAAAAAAAGGCTTAACCAGGCTGAAACTGTGCCATATTTATATTGTGACAAGATGTCACTGGGGTCATGGGGTTGATTCTTCAGCGATGAGTGAAGCAAAAGATTCACTGCAAAGGCAACAATGAGAGATGCACCTGTTGAAACTTTCAGAGTTGGCTTCGGACTCTGGAAAAAAAAAGTTGTTTACAAACTCTCTCTGATCCCAGTGCTTAAAGAAAATCCTTTCATGTCATAAAATGTTTCCAGTAATGGAAAAGGAGTCTGTTTTATTGATAGCAAATGCCAGTTTTACCTCTGCAGTGTTGAACCGTGCTCAACTGAGAGTCTATTTTTCACGATTCAATATCCTAATATGACAGGATATGCCACACAGTTTGGAACAAGTCCAAACAAACCTACACAAATAGCTTCATAAAAATAAGCTATTGATTTTTGCTAACGCCAACCTCCAACTCAAGGATTTTCCATTTGACCTTGGCTATCCTTGAAGAGGTTCTCTCTTTGTCCATATTGATAGTCATTGATTACCTTTCAACATGTTGCTGTGGAAGAATAATAAAACATTCATCAGTGGTAGCAAGGTCAGACACAGGAATGGCTAAACACAGAGACAGACGGAGAAAGGCGGGCTGACAGAGGAGCTGTCAAACATCTCACACTCTTGTCAGCCCCAAGGCGGTGCAAGCTGGAAGCCCAATGCTGTTGCTTACCCTCCTGCAGAAAGTGCCCATGCTGCAACTCAGGTAATTAGATGGACAACTTAGGACATGAGTGTGGGGAGAGTGCATCCACACACTGACAAATACCTCTCCTCCAGCCTTAGCACACATATAGATATAGACTTGCATTCACACACTGCTAACCTATATCTATTTGTGTCTGCAGGCCTTTGCCGACAGCTTTGACAGGCCTATGCTTTGCCTCGCCAAGAATTCCCCGTAATCACAGAGCGTCACTGATTTTTTAACTTCACAGGCTTTATTATGTTTACTGTCGACAAGTGGAGATGCTAATGCACAGGTCTAATCTGAGACTGAGGCGGGAAGATGTCTCAAGTTAGACAAGAGTTAAACCTCAAAACACAGTCACAGACATCCCCAATTGCTTCTGGCCACTTGACATATGGATCTTTCACCCTTTGCCCTTATGTTGACCCTAAAAGACAGCTACATACCACGACCCATCCACATCTGTTGTCTGCATTGCTGGGAACATTAATGCACATCTCAAGGAAAAGAGAAGTGATGAGAGCTTTTAAAAGCAGATATGCCTTGAAGGAAAAGAAGACCTTGTGTGTCAAATTATTCTTTCTTCCACTCATTGAATTTAATGACATTACCTTACTAGAGGTTGATGTAATATCAGCTAAGACTACCTTGGCTTGGCAGATCTCTTTGGGGAACTCAGCAGTGCGTTTTTTTCATATTAATCAAAACCTTAAATTAGTCACGGCTGCCTTGAGATTAAAGTGTTTGAGGTATCTACTTAGCAAAACAGCTTATGGAGGTCGGTTCAAAGCTGTATTCAGCTCACAAAGCTGGAAAACCACATAGTTTTAGCAATGATTCAGCAGAAAGTTTTGCAACTGAAATGCAATCAATTCAAGGAATGCACCTTGAGGCACTTACCAGGAGCAAAAACACACACTTCTGCTCAGACTCCCTGACATATACACACACACACACACACTCACCACCGAGTAAACATCCTTAAAAGACTGACATCCACCTGCAGCGTATAAACAGTATCGCACCCATATGAATAATGGTGGGGGTGAGTGGAGGTAGTAATGAGGCATGATAAAAGCGAGGAGGGATTCGGTGTATCCACTCTCTGAAGCCTGGTAGCTGATCCTAACTCCTGCCAACTAAGCCCATGTGGCTCGTACCAGTGTGAGGGAGGGCTCATTAAACTCCACACATCATCTTAATCAATCTCTTCTATGTCCCACTCAGGCTCTCAGCCAAAACACATGTATGAAAAACCAACATTATCCACAGGAAAGTATGTGAAGGACTTTCAAATAAACTTCTTGCAGACTTTGACATATACATACATTTCCAAGTTAATGCTGTATTGGATACTGGAGGTTTGCCAGTACAGGGTGAGACCACTGATGAGGGTAAATGATCCTGATCATGAACACAGACCACTGCCCCAACTGCTTACTGAAGGCATAAATGAGGTCGAATCGCTGATCCCAACGTCGTGGGAATGGCATTTTGGCAACAGTGGGGCCAAACCTCAGATACAGTAGCAGAACCGATGTGCAGCTAATTCAATGTGCCGTGCTTTGCATCTTCTGAAAAACACAGTTTAGAGCACAGAAAAGCAGCATGGTTGTCACTGTGTGTACAGAAAGTGGTGCGGTAGTGTTAACTGAACAGCTACTCAGGCTGTCTCTGTTAATGCAGTATGTTGTCTGAGCGACTTTACAAGTATTAAAAAATCTGGAAGCTGTTTGACAATGTCTAAAATGATCAGCAGCGCTATGTTAATCCTCTCTGTCATCTCAATGCATCACACACAGCCTCAACTCAATGTTAGCACTATTTAACTAAAGCTTTCAAGCAGCAGATCCTTATGACCAATTCAATACTCATTTTTTCAAACAAAACAAGTT
Organism: Selene dorsalis; assembly: GCA_900303245.1. Lineage (NCBI taxonomy): Eukaryota > Metazoa > Chordata > Actinopteri > Carangiformes > Carangidae > Selene > Selene dorsalis. The sequence goes on along the minus strand of OMNW01019319.1, from coordinate 43,592 downwards.
TCATATTTAACAAAACAAGTGAAAGATTTAAAATGTTAATATCTAAACAAGGCAACTCTACAAGACCTTGGCCAAAAGTCTTACCAAAACCTAGATGTGAAGGGATAGTAATGATGCATTTGAACTAGTTCAGTCACTTTCACTCAAACTTTTATGTCTAAAAGTTGAGAAGAAACAAAGGGTTGCACTTCCAGCCAATTGATTGCATGTGCTTTGGCTGTTGTTGCATTCTTGCATTCTTGTTGCTAACATGCCAGCTACGTGGACGCTTATAAGCTGTCAAACTGGTAACCACAAAACTAAATCATTAATAAAATAATGTGTGGAAGAATTGTGTATTTGAGGATATATTAGGCAAAGATGTCAAAAAAATACACTTTACTCTTCTGGGTAGCGTTAGCTTGTCACTTAAGTGAGGCAGTGGAGGCATCACAGATGAATGGGACACTCCTACAATGTAGTGTTGAAACAGGTGAAGTGTGTACCTGCACTTGAACCGACTGATTTGATGTGTCTTTTACTTTCTAAAAAGTCAGGTTTCAGCCGTAAGTTGAAAAGCTTTTCAATTTTGGAAACAAGCCTAGGAGGAGCTGTGATTTCATTGCAATGAAATTTTCTCATTTTCAGTTGTGTTATGATGAAACCACATCTTTTATACCAACTACATCAGCCTAGACTTTCAAGACTTTTTCCACAGCTGTGTGGGCAATAAACTGAACAATATAGAGTTTCTGAGAAGAAAACCTTTAAAATTTATCCGACAGTTCATTTCTGAAAAATAAAACATTTTGAAATTGCATTTGAAATCTGTATGCTCTTTACATTTCAGCCTCGTTCTTAGCACCAAATATATATCAAACGTGCCGTGAATCCAGCCAAAACTAATGTAGAGGAATCATTATCTTTTATTACACTGGGTATCCCTAAATAGTTTTGCTGTGAGGAAGGAGCCCTGTGTTTATTATCCGAGGCACGGAAGAGAAAGGCACTGCTGGAGAGTTTGTTATTTGGGTTAGTTGCATTTTTCACTGTTTATTATGCGGTTTTAATTGTGGCCTGGCTGCGTTCACCCCGAGTACACAAGAGTAAGCAGAGCAAACGAGGGAGGAATGTCAGAGACAGCAACTTCTCCACAGGACAGGAGGCTGCACCGGGAGTCCCATGAACCTGCTTTACCCCCGGATTGGATTTCAGCAGTGACACAAGGAGGAAAAGGTGGAGGATATTGAACCGGCCCAATCTATGTGTAACACAAGAGTCTCGCTCGCTAGTTTATTTTCATGGATAAGTTAGTTCCAGCTCGTGGTAATTAACAGGTTCTCACATCTGGAGACAGAGGAATCCAGACTCAAGGACTAACCTTTTGGCCACCCAGCAGGTGCCAAAACACCTGCGCTTCCCTCCCCTCTGGGACACCGCTCTTCCAGCTTTTTTCTATGACTCTTCATTTGTCTTTCTGGCTGCTTTGGATGCAGCCCAAACTCCCTGAATTCTTCCCCTGGTGAACAACAGTGTTTATAGGAGAAACGAGTCTCCGCCTTAGGCCCTAAGAGTCTCCCTACATCTGGTGCTTACCCATGCCGAAACTCTCTCCTGCAGCCAAGGGGGGGAGTTATGACCCTCATCCTCCTCGGTTGAAAAAATGATTTACAAGTCGAAAAATAAAAGATGCATCCACTCAAACCTCTCCGGTGTTTTCAGATCAGCTGCTAAATCATAGCTGGAATGTAAATTCACACCTGAAGTCGGCTCTTTACCTTCAAGTAAACATCCTTCGACTTCTAAACCTGTCATGTTTTTCTCATAAATTCACCTAAATGCACCTTAAGGTAATTACAGCACAGGAAAGCGGGCACATTTGCTTCATCATTCAGATAAACACTCATTAAGAGTAAAAGCCAGAGTCTATTAAAGAATTAGTGGCTTGCATTCAAACTCTCCTTTTATGGTCTTCCCTGAGGCCATACACGCTTACATGAAGTAACACACATCAAATCCAATCCACACTCAGAAAGGGAATGGAGCGTTCCAGGATTATAGGGGATTGGCTCATTTTCAGCAAGGCCACCTTTGACCTTTTAAGATGGCTATTTGGAAACACTGAGGGGCGCAGACTGAGTGAATAATGTGACTGGAGCGGTCAAAACCAAAGATAGTGATGGTGTTGGGTTTTTCCTCGTGTCCAGTCATAAAGTTTTGGACATTTTTTTTCCTTGAGCTGTCAAATTTAACAACTCACACAGTGAGCAGAGCATAAACAGACTAGCCCAAGACTGGAGGCTGGTGCAGATATTTGGAAATGAAACAATAATCAAAGAAGGAGAAAGAATGAGAGAAGACAAATGACATTGAAGCAAAGAAGGAAAGAATGAGACCATACGTGGCACCAGTAAATTTACTCACAGCCTGAGAATAACAGACAGAGAGAAAAAAAACACAAAGTACAGCTGCTTCAGCCATGGTGTAAGACTTTTCTAAGTGTCTGAATGAAACCTCACTGACGGACAGCCTCAGCTGCTCTGGAGCTGCCTAATCCACAGTGAGAGGTAGTGAAAGGTGATCAAACGTCTCCGTCAGCCCTTGCACACCATCCAGCCGCTGCAGAAAGGTTACTGCACAGGGGAACGTGAGTGATCGGACAACTCGTCCACATTACACACACACACACTCTCAACCATGATTTCTACTTTCCTATCCCAAACTTTAACCTGAACCAAACTGTAAAACTTGTCTTCACCTTTGAATTAAATTATTTACATTGACGAAACTTGCTTTTTGTCTCCATAAGAAAAACATGACCTCATATTGTGGCTCTGTTATTTAGGTCCCCACAACATCAGTAATACCTGTACCACACACACACATACACATACACACACACACATACACACAAATGTTCAAACCGCTCTCCCCTTAAAATACACACGTTTCAGGGGAACATTAAAAATTCATAAAATAATCTATGTCAAAGAAATTAAATAAAACAAGAGAATCAAAACCAGAGGCAGCAACAATACCCACAGGTCTACACAAGAGAGTCGTGTGATTAAAGTTTAACTAGGAACAGATTCAGGGTTGTACTGACAAGCAGTGCCACCTCCTGCAGAGCTTTGACTTTTTGCTCACACACAGCGGGACAATGGACGGACACGGATGGTCCAAAAACAGAGCCTAAAGGCCTGAGGTATCGAACTGTCAAAGAGTAACACCCCACCCCCCCCAAACAAAACAAAACAACAGCATAATTACATAGTAAAGTCGAGGTAAGCCGCATACATCTCTATAATGATGTAGCCCCCGGGTAACCTTGATTATCAACCATTTGTTGAGCATTAGCGTACTAAACATATGGCATCAGAACAACATCGTTACATCTGCAGTGAAACACAACAACATGGAAAGAGGCCAAGTCGATGGTTTACATTCACTTCAGGGGGAGCTGAGGGTTTGTTATTTCTTACTTACCTTCGAAAGAGAGGAAGACTCTTGGCAGTGGCTGTGGGAGGCTGGAGGCCCCGGTGGAGAGGAGACAGAGAGCCAGGAGGAAGAGTGTCACAGCTGACACCAGAGGTGGCCTGGCCAACCCCTCCGGCCTGCCCATGACTGCACCGCTCAGGAACTACGACCAGTCACCGCTGCCTGTAGGAGAGAAAGATCAGTCAGTGAAAGAAACCCTTTTTCACTTTTGCCTTCTTCTTCTTCCATTGGTAAAACTCAAAAGCCTCTTCTTTAGTGTATTCTCAACTAACTGCCATTTCTGCCAATGTGAAATACAAATACCTTCACAGGCTTTTTGAAGGAAACTGTACCTCCAGAGCTGTCTGGCTTAAAAATTGGGCAAAATTTGTTTTTTTGTTTTTTTTGGCTGGATGACATGGCCACTCTACACGATAAAATATCTTTTCATAACCATTTATAGCAGTATTTATTGACTCTTTGGCAGAGGAACTGGCTGTTAACACGCCGCCAATGACTTATCACCACCTTATAAAAACTGACACGACTTAACAGTTGCTTATTTATACATTTGACAGATACAGAGCAACATTAGCATTCATTTGGAGTCATGGTTCCTGACGCCTGGTCAATACAAGTCCTCGTCTTTTTCTGAAGGAAATATCTGAGTCTTTAGCAGCAACATGCTCCGCTGTGTTCACTCGTTACATGCCAACTTTGCCTGTTTTCCTGTTTGGTGCTGGGCACGTATGAGTTTATCTGAGCTAAATGCTAAACTGGTGAAGTTATCATCAAATCATAATTCTGTCCTGATGGCGATAACGTTCTGCAGCCGAAACAAGCAGCTGAAAGACGCTAAAAAAAAGTAACGTATAAACTTGGGCTGGCATTCAATTAAAAATATTTAAGTGTGATTAATTGCATTGCGTGTCCAGACCTAATCATGATGATGGCATATATATTGCAAAGTTTTTCTTTGTTAAAAAGAATTTGCACTGACACCTCATCACTGAGTTAACTTTGACAGCTTTAGGAATAAATACATATGGAAACAGAAACTTTACTGGACCGACGGAATCAAACTTAATTGATATTTGCGGTTAAATCTAGGTCTGACAGGTTGAGAGATATAAAGTTAAGTTATAAAGTAAAGCGTAGCCCAAATTGCCCTGAATGAAGACAGATGAGATCCCAACATGTCAGTTAAATCCCATCACTTGCTATATCTTTGCAGATGTACTCCTCTTAAATATGGATGAGTTAAATCTGCACAAAAGAGCTGCCGGAGAAACGCTCCCCTCTTGCCTCCTCTTGTTCCTTTTTCCGTAACAGGACAAGAGAAGCTCAATTATTGATAGAGGCAGGTACTGTGCTGCCTGTGGGACGCCAACTCCTGCAATGCAAAACTCTGCTGCTGAAGAGAGACTTGGCTGTTTTAACCACTAAAACTGGCTGTTCCTCTTACCTGAGCTGTACAAAAATCACTTGCACTAGATATATTATATATAAAAAATGACCCCTTTACATGCAAAAAGAAAAACCACTGCTCTTACAAGAGGATGGATCCCCTGTTCTCATGGCTTATAGATGTGCGATGAAAAATTGATGGCCCACAGATAAGAAAGCTGCGCGATTGCTATGAAAATTTCAGTTTGGGGTGTAGTGTACAAATAGGTTGAGATGTGGCTGGAGTGCAGGAGGACGGACCTACAGCGGAGGTGAACCCCTACTGGTTCAGGTGGAGGAGGAGAAGAACATATGGAGGGGTATCTGCGGCTGCATTCAGGAGACATAAAACAGCATGGGGTTCGAACAGACGGCCACTGCAGCTCCTCTCCCACTGCATCATCCACACACACTTACACATTACTGTCACTTAGACTTCTTTGTTTTACTAAGTCAACTCTTGGAGCTGTAAAGTCAAACTCAAGTATCAAATCCACATTTTCTTTGGTACAAATTGGTTCCAGTATAAAACAATGAGGTCTGTGGACGATCAACAATAACAAGAGCAGAAAAAATTAAAAGTTCCATGCTCTTCAGTTTCAGTGCTTTTTTTTTTTATTATTCTGATGCAACAAGTAAGACGGTGGAGCTTTAGGGAAATTGATCGACCATCACATTTGGCTTTAAACCACAATCCCTCTCCAATTTAGCTGTCATGAGCAGCAGATAGGAGGGATTTTAATGAGATTAAGAAGATATTGATATTCCTGTCCAGCCTCGAAGCTCAGACACCTTCAAGTGTGATAAAATAATTCAGCTATTTCAATAATTTTAGTGACTCAACCCCCTCAACACTGTTGAACGTCTCCTCCCTGCGTGCTCAGAGTGATCTCCCAGGGAGAGGCTCTGGCATGGACGCGTTGCTCTCACAGCTGCTGAACTCATCGACAGGGGGGAGTTGGTCACCTTCTGAGCACCTTCTGACATCCCACCAGATCAGGTTCACACACTTCCACCTCCATTTGTTTGATGATCACCGCACTGAAGACACGAATGTGCTCACCACCACCAACACCACCACCACCACAACTCCCTCCTCCTCCCCTTCTCACTCTCTCATGGGGCACCACAGTGTTTCTCTGGATTAATCGGTGTCCCCATTAAAAAAAAAAGAAAAAGCACTTTCCAGTTTGTAGCCACGAACAAAATAATAATAAATACTTAAATTAATTTTGTCAAGATTTTCACAAGTCCAGAAATTCCAGCTCTAAGTGTGCCAGGAATCTCTGCAACGGGAATTAAATGCCTCTCCACAAAAAGGAGGTCAGCCCGAGCGAGCGGAGAGTTATATTTCCAAAGGGGTGTAATGATAATTGTGTTTATTGTTGAATTCCTTGGCTGACAGCCTAATGAATTTTCCATCTTAGTCTTCTGCTCACAAAACTAATATTGACAAAAGAAGAAAAGTCGAGCAAATACTTATTTTTCTTTCTTATTTTCTGTGATTGTTTAATGCTTTAAACACATGAAAACAATCATTCATGCTGCAGGAAATCGAGGGAGAAAGACTTTAAATTTTGTATTTACTCGCGATGGATTGAATTATTTAGTATTTGGGTCTAATCCTGAACTCGACTGGAGGAGGTAGGAGTATTAAAACTGAAATGGTAAACAACTTGTTCTGTGCCCCGGCTCTAACAGGACGGTGTGTGTGTTCACACCACACCCTGTCATTCAGTTGTCAGTGGCTCCGTTACAGACACACGTTCCTTCACACACGCACACACACATGCACACACGCCTAAGTAAGTGTGTATTTCAAGTAACTTTAGACAGAGCCGTTAAACATCATGCGAATCTTGTGAGTGCACCGTTTAAACCCTGTGATGCTGGACAAATCCTCTCAACACTATTAAGTAAGAGCAGTTTTAAAGTAAGAGCCAAAGGTTGGTTCAAGCTTAAAGCAAAGAAGTTACGTAAAAATAGGAACAAAAGAAGAAAAACAGATCTTAAAGTTTTTATCTGCTTCAGCAGAATCGAAATCAATCATCAAAATCAATCTCAGATTTAGCGTATTTAAATAGAAACTACACGCAAAGCACATGGGGCAGATAAAGCAGGACGCAGCAGTGTAATGTAATATTACACAAGATTTCTGAGGAACGGAAAGTGAACAGTTTACTTCAGCTATTCTCGCCAATTCTCAGTGGTGGGACTCTGCACCTGTTAGTCCCAGAGCCCACCACCTCCTCTCTGCATCCTGCCTCAGTTCAATCCGACACAGCACAGCACAGCACAGCACAGCACAGCACAGCAGGTAAACCCTGCTTCTCATAGACTCAGATCAGCTTCTGGTCCAGGACTTACCTCTCTTGCGTCAGCGCTGGTCCCAGTTGGAGAAGCCGGGTACCAAACCAGACCTGGGTCTTCTTTATTCCCCTCTGGAAAAAAAAAAAAAATCCCAACACCTTGTTTCCAGTCTCCTCCAGTGACACCAAAGAGGAAAAAACGCAGCTATTCCATCTAAGTGCTCAGAGAGAAGGCTTGACTGAGAGAGAGAGACAGAGAAGGAGAGAGAGAGGAGAGGAGAGAGGGAGGAGAGCGAAAAGACAGAGAGGGGCTGGTGTCCTATTACACACTCTCCACTCAAGTCTCCCTTCTCCTCCACCCCTCCCGTACATGATCGTCCTCCCTCCCTCCCTCCCTCCCTCTGTTAACTAGACAGCAAACAGATCACTTTAACATGTACGGCTCAAAGCAGGAGAGGTGGAGGACTCGTACCCCACACGGAGAGACGGAGAGAGAGAGAGAGAGGGAGAGAGGGAGAGGCTGAAGC
>OMNW01019319.1:8932-27220 GCA_900303245.1 Selene dorsalis | reverse complement strand
GGGGGGGGGGGTGAAATAACCCTCCTTCCTGTATCGGCATTTTCAGCTATCTCTCCAAACATCTAGTCAAAGATCCTTTTGGATTGTACAAAGTTCAGAGGTGAGCGCCGTCTGTCTCAGAGTGGCGGGAGCTCCACAGATACTGAGCCTCATTAGGCTGAGAGCCAGGTTCTGTAGAAACACATGGCTCAGCTGCCATCAAATTATATACATCAGCAGATTGTTGGGATTCACGGAAGCCGCAGCCCCCACACAGTACCTGCATTATGAACAGATGTGCCAGGAGCCGGAGCCCCTGAGCCAGCGGTGCATGACGAATGGCTGAATTTCACCAAAGGTCAAGGGTCAAGCTGTATCCCTTACCCGACCCTGGCATTAGACACAGATGCATGATGTCAGTTCCCATGTGTTAGAACTGAAAGGTGACTGCAAACCCTTTGAGACACCTAAGACTCGTCTCTACGGAGCTGCAATCCCAGCAGCCACTCACCATGAACCTCCAGTTCCCAGATACCCACCTCGAATTATTCGGCCCCAGAGGAGCTCTGCGCTTTCTTCCATTCACCTTCACCCGCTATTCAACCTTCTCCAACTGGCCCACAGACGCCCACCAAAGCCACTCACCTGTGGAAAGAAAGCTTATAGTACATGAAGGAGTTCAAATTATGTCTCCGCTTGTAGGTCATGGTTTCAGCAAGACCTGGCCTTGTAACTCCTGGTGCACAGCAGATCCTTTTTCATTATTTATTGAACACTAAACAGACCTACCACTTTGTGAATACACTCCCCCCGCCAAAAAAAGGCACTGATTCACTCTCGCCCTTCCACTAAAACCTCTACAGAAACATCAAAAGATGCCGTCTTTAAGCTACAAATCCAGCAAGTGGTAAAGTCTTGCCTTGTAGCTTTAAGAATGGTTGAAAGATTGTTTCGTATTCAGCAGATGTTGAATTTAAGTTATCTGTGTCATTACTGGATAAAAGCTGATCCCAGCCAGCTGTTTTTACACTGGAAGCAGAACGAGGCTTCAATCTTAATACAAAATGTTGCCAGATACACAGTCCTTCCAAAAAACTGGGAATCGTTTTCCACTGTATTGTAATATTTGGGTTTTTTTGCTTTTTCTTTTCCTCTTTATTAATCTCAGCAATGTGTTCAACAACAAATTCCTTTTCTGAATGACAAGGACATAAAGTTTACCAGCTTGAAAAAATAAACACAGACTGCTTTTAGGATTAATAATGTCATATACACTTTCTTTTATGTAGGCTATCAATAAATACAAAGACTCAGCATTCATGTCTATGTATTACACAGAGTTACGTCCACATAAAGTATAAATTAATGTGAAACAAAGGCCCATTTATCAGATTAGAGTGCCCGGATGGCAGAAACAGGGAGGGTGCTTTGGTCCTGTGTCACCCCTCACTTATAAATTGGGGCTTGTGTAAACTTCCTTGCTGTTTTATATGCTTCCTGAGGTCGAGGGTCAACAGACGAGCATGACTAATCATAAGATAAATCAGCGTCTGAAAGCGTTCTGTCATCGGCGGACTAGAACTCAATCGGCTTTAATTCATTTTAAAGAGCCACGATTGGCCCTGTTGTTACTCATCTTGACGGATGGTGTTTTTAACAGCGAACAGTTGCTTATACATTCAACAGACGCCGCATTAGCTGAAAGTGCTGAAACGTAACATTTGCTCAGAGTTAGATCGCAAATTGAAAATGCACTGCTGCTCATTTAGCGTCATCTTGGGTTGACCTTTTCGATACCCGTCGCCTAGGTTACCGTGTGCAAAGTGCATACTGACTGTCGGCGGGTGTTTGGTAACACACTGGCTAAAACTTTTCAACCAGCGCCATCACCGGCTGATACTTTCAGTTTGTGTAATATGTTAATTTACCAGCAAATATCTACTAAATTAATTAAGTTCCCTTTAGCCTCAACTGTACTTAGAGCTAATTAGCAAAGCTTAGCATGCGAACACCCTAAACTGAGATGGTGAACATGCTAACGACCCTCATATTACCACCGTCATTGTTAGCGTGTATATGTCAGCCTCAGGAAAGTGCAGCATGGCCGTTTTCAGCTTGTTAAGAAAAAACAATCAATGCACCTTGTTTTTGTCTCATCTGCCTTTCTTACTTGTTCTCGTTTCTATGGGAACGGGAGTGATTTCGGTAAGGCAACATAAACTATGGGATGTGCCTGTCTAAGCCGAATGAAGTCATGCAGATGGCTGACATGCTTTATTAACATGGCTCTTTGCTTCAGTGCCCGTTATTTATTTGTGCCTTGGTTTCAGTCAGCAGGCCTCTAAAGACCCGGCCAATCAACCCCTGAGTGACACAGTGACTGAGGCTCAGGCAGTTTAATCAATATGCTCAGGATTAGCAGTAAGACAGTGTCATCTGAGTAACTGCTGCCTTCAATTATCGTCACTGCTTTGCTCGCTGGAACTGGGCAGTGCTTTCAAATAACCGCATAAACTGAACCACTGCCAAGTCCGATCTCCTCTTTAGTCACATACTATCAGTTTAGATAAGAAAGAATAACCTTGGGTTTTCCTGGAGGTAATTTATAGCGCTTTCAGAAAGTCACACGCTATATTGCTGGAAAATGATAACTCCAGCAGTGGGATCGACTGTATCACTGTGAGTGGTAACTATTTTTTCCATTACAGCCAGACATTGACTTGTTTCCTCTGCCGGAGCGGTACTGCAGCGTGAAGGTAATGCACCATTTTTAGCTGCTGAGTGTAACTGTTGGAAATCAAATTTTCCACTTTTCTTATTAGTCCTGATTCGAATCCCTCACTTTGCTGTGAGTAATACCTGTAATACCGTATGAACTTCAAGCTGGAACTACATGGAGAGACGATTATATTGTAGAAGGAGGATATAGCAATGACCTCATTCTCATCTGGAGGGGGATGGGGGAGGGCTGCTGCTGCTGTTGTATCGGAGGTCAGCCTTGCTTCGTCATAAGGAAGAGGTTCATTACGGCAAACAATCAGGCCATCACGAGGATTATAAACACATGTGAACAAGGGGCAAAATTAAAGGTTCAGATCATTTGGTGCTTTGAGGATTTTCAAAAGTTTGGGAGAAACAAACACACCCAGGCACAAGAATGTCCACTTTTGTACAAAAACATCCATCAACCCCTCAATTTTCAATTTCAGCATCAACTGTTGTGTGATGATGAAAGGAAAATAATTGAAGTATAGAAACACCAGCCCCTCCCTCCGCCTCCTCCTCCCTCTCTCCTTGTATCACTTTAACGTGTTTGTCATTTCATCTGCCTCACAACAATTCAATTACACCGAGGTCTGTGACCTGTCCCTCCCCATTTTCCTGATTACCTCTGCACTGTGACCCCCTACAGACATCTAAACATTCAAGCAGGGGGTGGGATGGCTTCAGGTCCAGATCAATAATCTAACCCAGTACACGTCCGCAGACCAGACGAACTGCTCTGCCCAATCCCCAGAGAGTGTCCCAAGCTTTAAGTAAAAGAGGAGGAGGGCAGCGGTGAGGGGCCGTATAGAGCCGAGATGTTTAATTAGTTCCATCCTGTGAGCACCATGGGACCGTCTCCATCTCCAAGTAGATGAATAGTCCTAATTAGCTTGAGTGAAGGATCAGGAATTCTCTCAGGTAATTCCCATTCATGGCCCTGATTGATTAGGCCAGCGTGAACCTCTGTTCTTTAGGGGCCGTGTGGGGCGGACATCTTTGTCTCAGCACTGAGATTGAGTTGGACATCTGCCTGCCACAAGTGGGTCCGTCCTTACTTACAGTGGGAGACCAATCACTTTGCTGTGTCTCCAGATTCAGGACACAATGTCAGCCAGCAGAAGGCGGATGGATCTGTCTGTTTTCCTACAGTTGAGGAGGTCATTAAAAAATAGACGAATTGCACAGGAGAAGTTGCCCCCAGGCTTTTTGCTCTCCCAATCCACAATCCAACAATTAATCCACATACCATAGCAGGTATTTATTGGCTGATTGGTAGTGATTGCACATTTTTGCATCCATCTCCAAACATTGCTGTTGGCCTAACAGGGGCAGCCATGCACAGTATTGTAAAAGAATGTAAATAAAGTTCAAGCTCTTCGAGGTCAATGCTAAAAGCCAACCATCAAATTTATGTTGATTATACTGTCGGCTAATATAAGCACTGCTGGTTTTGTTGTCTCTTTGTTTGATGAGATGCAAAACATTCTTGGCCAATGAAACGCAGATGAGAGGCATGTGCTTGTCTTTCAAGTGTTTGGACCGAGCTTGAATTGTGAAAACCTGCTGTGTGACTCTGGGCAGCGCTGGCACATCAACCAGACGAGGATTTCCTGGGTAAAGTTTGGATGGCTTTTGTGGGCGAGCAGACGACAACGCTGGAAGAATTTTATCGCATGTGCTTGTATTTTTAAAGAGGAATGCCCACAAGCAAACCATCCCGGAGCTCATTAAACATCAAATATACATAGATTCGTCTGGGAGAAAGATTCCAACCCGTTGACTCTGGCTGCGACGCTGGAGTTAAAAGTTCAGTGGATCTAAGTTTTGGAAAAGAGGTTGAATGAGGTGGAATTCAAAGTGTCTGTCTGTTGTGTGGCGAGTGTAGCTTTGCTGTCCAAGCTCCAAAGTGAAAGCATCTGCAGAGCCGCTTTGTGTCTACACACATCTGTTTCTGCAAATCAGACTGTTGTAAACTGCAACTGCAGGGCAATGAATCTCTGTCGCCCTTGTTTTCTTATCATTTATTTCTCATAAACGCATTTCCTTTCTGGAGACGTAAACAAAACAACTAAACAAGAGTTGGGACAGCGCAAATAGGGGCAAGTGATGACATGCTTTATCTTATCAGCGGAGGACAAAGACATTTGCTAGCAGTTTATTACACCTCCAGAGTGTGTACAGATGATATACAAATCAGACGGCGGGAGAAATGAGAGTGTAAGCAAAGTGTGAGTTAAGGGTTATGGCTCCCAGGGGCCTCGTGCACTTCTTTACAGTCAGTCTGACATCAAACACATAAAGGGCCAGGCAAGGCGGCGTCTGGTGCTGCAGCTACAGCTCGAATCCTCACACAAACACGAGCACACACACACACGCACACATACACAGAGGCAAACACACTGAGTTGCTCTCTGAAAAACAAACACTGCTATTCCCCAACGTGAAGCTTTGTTTCCTGAGCGTGTTGATGCTACAGCACAGCGTCCATTATAACCAAACCAAAATGGCTACAGTTAAAACAAAGCTGGCAGACCGATGAGCCTCGGAGTCACTTAATGATTAATTCTTATCTAAACAGAGAAATGTGCCAGAGAGCTGTGCCGCGCTGCACTGAGTTGAATTCATTTACAGTCAAGTGTGTGACTCTCAGCCACCTGCTGTGGCTATATCACTTACCGCCGATCGTGGGGTTCAACGGAAGCGAGACTCGAGTATCAACAAACATTCATTTTCTGCACAGGAAATCAAACGTTTCACTGTGTTTACGAGACGGATTATACCCATGAGCCGAACTCTCGAGCCTAGGCCGTTTGCTCATTACTCAAAAAACGGACTGGATCTGGTTCCACGGAGTCCCGCCAGGGTCTATCTTTGGCCCACCCTTAGTCCTGAAATCAGTGTTAAGGATACGTTTTGCAGGGCTATATTAGGAGGAATTCTGGCTGTGGATTTTCTGCAGCCCACAATTCTGAATATCGGAGCGCTATGAAACTTTATACAAGGGTTTATGTCAAGAGCACGCCTGTTAATGTGGCCAACGGAGCTAACACGCAAGGATTTGGTTACAAGGAATAAGGAATAAAAAAGCTTAGTGGTTATGTGATGCAGTGTTAAGGATCATCGGTCTTTCGGTTACAGGGTGGTTGGGGTCAACGAAACTTTGAACTACAGTGATTTAAGTCCCTTCTCTCGTCCATATCTAACATTACATTTCACTAGCAGGGCTTGTAGTTGAGCCTGTCAGGAGACATTTGACTGAATCTCTAATTTGAGACAACACACACACACACTCACACAACATATATGAAGCACAATATGATCCTCTGCTGCCTGTTAATCTTACACGTCTTCAGTAAATAACAAGGCAAAGAACTATGTGGGGAACATGAGATGGAAAATGCCATTTGTCACGGCCAACATTTGGAGTAACAGTGACGAGTTTAAATGTGAATTTACTGCTGCCCTGGCTTCCTGCCAAGTACAGGGTACAATGCTGTTTACTGCAAGAAGGAGGACACACCGACAGGATTCCTCCAATTTTGTACTGCCTTCCATTCAACACTGCTGAAACTTGATTTTAAAGCCACATCAATCGATTTACTTCTGGCCACTTGGAGGCAGCAGGAGGAACTCTCAGCTGAAAAGGCAACAAAAAGCAGAAGAAACTGAAAAGCTTATTGACCACTCTCTGTGGGGTTCAAGTCATTTAACCCATTGTCAACACCAGAATATTGACAAGCGCAGCTTTAGAATAATCCTCATGTTGACTGATTGGATGATTAAGACAAGTTGTTTCCTCTAAATGAAAGAGATCGTCACAGAGTCCGTGAGATAAGGCACTGACATAATCTCACCGAGGACATCGTGCACACACAGCCGCGTTATCAATCACTCAGACACGGTCATTATCTGGCTTCCATGGACTGCCGCTGGCCGCTCCACCTGTGGATGGGCGGCACCGAGCCAAATCAAATTACAGACTTGAGGAACTCGGCTGAAAAAACACCATACCACAACTCCCATGTGAATCCTGCACCTCTTCATAACAATGTCCGATAAGTGTTCGGGAGGGTACAAGAGCACCGTCCTGCAGCCCATGGCCAGACAACTTTCTCCCACTGCCTTATCAAAAACTGTTATTATTGCCAACAAATGAATTTGGTGGGAAAGCTGAAAAAAGCCCCAGAGCTGGTATTGTTGTGAGAACTGACATAAAGGAGATAAAATAAACAAGGAATGGATGAAAACACTGACCATTTGAATCCTGTCACGACAAAAACAGTCCACACTAGACTGTTTTCCTCTCTTTCATTCACATTTTTTGGGATTTGTCCCGACCTAGACTCCATGCTGTTTTGATATTTTGGTGAAATATAGTGTTGATTCCTGGAGGCTGCACAGAGCAGGCTGACTGCCCTTGCTCACACTGTGTAACTGGCTCTCTGACACAGCAAGATATTCCACTCCCTCACAAAATACATCCCACCTCTGTCTGTCCATCCATCCATCCATCTATCTATCCCCTCTCTGCTAGGCTCAGCTACTATAATTCACGCTACATTAGCCACATTAGAATAACAGGGCTTCAAGAACGACCCTAACTTGCTTCTGAAGTTGTGGTTTCAACTGATGAACTGCTATAATGATAAATCCATAACTTCTATAAAATCCAGATACCAGACCAGCGAAGAGTGCTTTCAGTTAAAATGGTATTAGTGACGCCAACACTGGTTGATGGGTACACGCTACACCTCTTCCTGTTTGTGACTGCAGCTCATAAATAACCTCACCACCCAAAGTGCAAACCTTACATCTGGAGCTGTTGAGTCACAGCTCTTCATGCTGTGTGTTTCGTTTCTGCCTATGACGGCAGTGATTTGGCCTAATAATAAAAAAAAGCCCTTGTTTCCTTATGAAAGCTACATTTTTCCACATGTACATTTCGTGTCAGGGGATCTTCAAAGAGGAGAGTCTGCCATGTATGGGCTGTTGCTGATTTTTGCCAGAGGAATGTTTTTAATGGTGTGGTCACGGTGTTTGATGCCCGGGTTTTGAAATTCTGAATTATTTTCTCATAATATCCGGGGAGAACGGGCCAAGTTATACTGCAAGTCATCTGATGGAAACACACAGGAAAAACCCATCATGGCAGGTTGCCCTGCGCTCGTTCCTAAACCACATGGTCGAGGTATCGAGTTGTTTAATTTGCAGCAGAGACGGCGTGTACGCATGTGACACCTCGTGACGTCTCATCGGCTCTTTTCTCTCAATGGAGTCAAATCTGAAGCCTGAAAAGATGCCTGACAACTCTGGTGATGGTGGGGAAACGCATATGCAGTCGATAAGCTCGAGTTCAAACAACTGGGTGTTCAGCTGGAGGTCATCATGAAACATTTCCACCGAGACAGACACATTCCAGCACTGACAAGATTCAGCTCCAATTAAGCCACCTCAAACAGAAACACACGCCAGACATGAAAGAGGCAGAAAAATAAAATCAAATTAGAAACGCCACGCTGTTGCCTCTTTGTGTCGGTGCAACGCAAATACATTGTAATGAGTTCAAGAGGTCTTAGTGAATTCTTCCAGCATCCACACATGCACACGAGTGGAGCTGGAACAGACAGTATTATGATTTACATGCTGTGCTGTTACTTTAAGTCTCCTTGGAGCTGTTATTCGTCCCAATAGCTGCACAAAATCCATAACAAACCATGACTCATACGTGAGAATCAAACGCCAGAGTCAGGTTTGGAAATGCTGCCACCTAGTGAGCGTGAGTGCGAGGCTGATGATTAATGATAAGCACAGGTTTAGACACAGATGCTTGGTGCAAAGCTACATTACAAATATATTGTTCCATAAAAAACAGCTACAGTAGAAAGTTCAAGTAGATTACAGGAAACAGGCAGCTGAATGGTCTCCATGCAGATGGAAATCCTGCTTGTTTGTCATATTATTAAGGTCAGAATGAACATGGAGACTATTTAATGTTGTGTTGCTCATTATATAATAATTCAAGGCTTTTATTTTCTGCAAGGCTGGACATATAATAACAGCTGCTGCACCTTCCTGTATTTACACTTGTAATTATTAACTATGAATCATTCCACATTAAACATGTTTGTCCTCTATGTTACATTTAATGCATGCATTTGTATGCATGCATTAAATGTAACATTATTGATTATCACTTCATTAACCTTTTCATCTCATGGGTCAGGACAGGTTATATTGCAGTCTATGATATTACTGTATGTTCTAATGTGGAGATGATGCAGTTATTATAGTTCATACTGTAAAAAAAAAATCAGTAATGAGCTGAGATTAAGTTTTAAGGTAACAAAGTTGTAGAAGCTGTGAGGACATGAGGTTTCACATGAAGAGCCCGGACGCAGCAGTTCAGTCTGCAGCCACTTGGTGCTGCTCTCTCAACATGCTTCACACAGCAGTGGGGTTGTTATCACACACCATTTAAGGCTGAAAAAAAAAAGGGATAAAATGTTGGAGAGCCATTTTTCATGAAGGACTCTGATAAGTCAACAGCTCAGGTTAAAGCCTCATTTTTTCTTATTAAATCTGCTCCACCATCACAGAGGAGGAGATGGAGATAAGGAGAAGCAGTGCAATTCAATTAGTGAGTCATGTTGCAACTTTAAGACTCTGGTTTGTTTTGCTAGTTGATTGTAGGTATAGAACAAAATGTAGGAAATATTCGCAAGAGCTCTTCAACTATTGACTTTTACACACAAACATCCTCTGTAACTGCATATTGAATCAAGTTAAACAAAACGTTGGAGGTACATTTCTTATGTTTCATACCAGAGGCAACAGCCATACAATATAATACTCACCCTACACTGAGCAGGCTTCACAATCTGAGAGTACGACGAAGGTTTTCAACGTGGGAACTCTTGAATGTTGTCAGACTCGATGCATCACTTTGCTGGAAACGACAAACAGCGGGTGATCGAGCTTTCCAGAGCTGGAAACGAACCAAAACACTGAGCAAATATAAAACTAATTGACTTAAGGAGGGAAAACAACACAGACCAGACTTATACTTTCTATCTACTCCAAGATAAGTGAACGTGTTGGAGGCCTATTACGGCAAGTACCCAGTTCCCAGACATGAGAGTGTGCATGTGTGTGTGTGTGTGTGTGTGTGTGTGTGTGTGGGGCTCTCATCAGACATTTCACTGTTTACTCAAATGAGCAATCAGATGTATTGATGTACACGCAGTCTTAAATACAAATCTATGGTTTTCATTCAAAAAAGGTCTTAAACGAGCTACGCAATCTTTTTAAAAAGGCTGAGCAAAGCATTTAACGCCTAAAGGTGCATGATGACATGAAACACAGCCAGCAGAGGGGCGGGGGGATGGAGCGAGCAACCTGACGCACTGTTTACACTCTGATTCTGCATATTTCTCCTTTGTAAAAGTAGGTCAAAGATCAGTGCACAAACTAAACAACAGCAAATCCCACACTTGCAGTATTAAGAGCTTACTTTGTGCAAGAATGCGAGTTTAATACACTTAATGAAGACATGGAGCTCGAATGCTTTTGTTGGTGTTTTTCCAATTTCCACGCAGCGAGCAAAAATAAGCAAAATCAAACGCATGACTTTCCAGTTTCAGTCAGGTCAAAGAGGAAAAGAGAAGAGATTTACTCACCTTCAGGGGCTGAGAGGAGCTGTAACATTAACAACGCAACTAAACCGAAAACAAAGACACAGGAAGTGGAGCAAGTGCTGAAAAAAATAAAATTTAATTGTAGGTGATGGTATGAAAATGATCCCAGAAAACAAACAAATGAATAATCTTCAGACCTTAACTCAGAGGTCACTTCGTAGTAGCTGCAGGGCTAGTAAGTTGTCCTTGAGTTTGTGTATCACCCACCCAAAAGTCAAACAGCACAATCTGCATGTAGAGTACAAAACTGAAAAAATCTTAAGTCATGAACTGTCGTGTTAAAATGGGCTTGGACGACAAAATATTACTATTATTACATTTTAAATGCCATCTCCTGCCTCCTCCTCAGGGCGGGTTGAGGTCCTTCTGCACGGCTCTGAACAGCTTGACCACCGCGTCCGTCCACACCTCTCTCTGATGCTGGCTGCTGATGCGAGCCACAGTCTGAGTGGCGTATACCAGGGTCAGCACCGTCCGCTCAAAGTCCTGCCAGCTCAAAGGCTGCCGGCGCCGGGTGAGCTCGGCCGTCAGACGGCGGATGTCGGAGAGGCTCTTGGGCAGAACGTCCTCGCAGATAACCTCCAGCTTCTCCACGCTCCTCAGGGAGGCCAGCTCCTCATCTGGGATCAGCATGGTGTGTTCATCATCTTCTATCTGCATCCCAGCCAGCAGAATCTGGGAGATAGAACCAGCAAAACATCATCGATAATCTACCAAAGAGCAATTTACTTCGCCCCATGAATCATGAGACATTTCTTCGCTGTCAGTAACACATATTTCTGCAAATGATTAGCAGGGGAACACAGTGTTTTCACTCCAGTTTAACCAGCAGTTTAAAATGTGTGATTTGGATGGCTCCTCTGCACATTCCCATCATATTGAAATTGGTTTCCAGTGTGGAATCACAGTGTGATGAACTACTTGAACTCCGCTGAACTCACAATCCCCAAACTTACCTCAAAAAGCAGCTTGACGTCATCCTCCGAGCGCTGGAACGTGGGGTTGATCAGTGAGTACGTCCCACGCTTTATTCTATAGGCTGATGGATACAGAGCTGGAACACATGAGAGGAGGAAAGCGGATTAGAGGATCTCCCTGCTCTCCCAGAAATTAGGCACCGCTATTATCCGACGTATGTATGTGGGTGGGCCAGAGGTTAAGTAAACACAGATTCATTACTGTTCAAATATTATGGAGGTGGGAGAGGATCTGGCTCTAGCTGCGCGAAAGGGTAATTGGTCTTCGACCTGCTCCTACTGTATATTTACAAGTGGCAGTGGCCGGTGCATCCAGAGGTGAGAGATACCCCGAGATACCAGAGCTGAAGTCTAATGTGTCGGGCAGCCCGGGGGCCCCCGTAATCGGAGGTGTGCAGATACAGGGGCTGGAATGAGCTCCTTCCCTCTCAGCGGGCGGGAACAGTCTCTGCTTCCTCATCTCTATGATAAAACGCCATGGAATCCATATTTTACTGCAGGTGATAACCAGAGGCCATTCCTCATGGTAACACACCTCTTCATCACAGGTGGAAAGTAACCGAGTATATTTACTCAAATAATGCACTTCTGTACAGTTTTAAGGTCGTGGCTCTTTACAATGTTATTTTTCGAAAATATCCTCTTATATTTTATGCTTGAACAAGAAAAAAAAAAAAAAAAAATCAGCACACTCATCTCTTGTTGCTGACTAACTAATCAATAAAGTCAAAGATAAGCCCACAATCTATAGAGTTTACCTATAAAGCTGCATTGAGCCTGTAAACACAACACTGTGTTACCTATCTTGTTTGGAGTCATGTTTCTAGGCACCAAAGTCCAATGTTAACTCTTCAATTAGCTCTGTTGAGCACTTCACCAACTCCTGATTTCCTCCTGAGAACATCTGCCTGCTGCGTCTGGAAATGAGCTTAATTAAAGCAGCGCGAGCAAACCGACGCGCAGGCCACAAAAACCAAAACAATTAGCTTAAAGACACTAAAATGCTCCGTAGATTTGAGGAGAACTGCACGGTTGGGGTTTTTAATTCTCCGTGGGTTCATCGCTATGTTGCCTACACTCATTTCAGCCACTGTTAATTAAAAAAGTTCCCTGCAGCTTTAATGTATAGTACAGTTTCACCCAATGGTTTGTTACTTAAAGGATTTTTTTTTTACACCAGATGCCTCGATACTAGTGTAAGAATAATAAGATTATTTATGATTGAATGAGGGAAGATTTCAACTCAAATATCACCAGGAGTTAAAAAGGAAAGAATAATTAAAAGTTAGTTGTTGGGTACAATGAAATAATCCAAGTTAAATTTCAGTCTCACAAATCACCTAAAATCTGACCTCATAAGTTTCATGTTCTCAGTCCACCTGGTCCAGGTCGGTTTTAGCAGTTTCCCCATCACAGATATACTGCACCAGATCTCAAAACTAACGCATGGCCCATTTAACAAATTGGAACTTTGTATGTTCAACACATGGGAACCAAAACAAAGACGAAATGAAAATTTCTTCAGACACAAAGCACATAAAACAAAGTTTTGGCTTTGACTTATCTTTTGGTTCTTGGGCCTAAAATGCAAAAGTAAGATAAAGGCTAAACCGGCGGGACAAAGCTGTGTCAAAAGGAATGATTTATAACCTCTGACCTGGCTCTGACGCAATATCGGCACTTTCATTTCTCCATAACAGTGTTTCCTGTGTGATGGTGAGCAGATATTCTCACCAGTAATGGAAAGTCTTTTGGAGGTCGAGTGAAAACAAAAAAAGAAAGAAAGAAGGGGGTGGAGGGTCACACAAGGGGTGCAGAGAAACCTCATCTACATTTCCCCCTTTAATACCACAGTTCACATAATGATTTCCTCCTATTGTCTGAGACTCCAACAGCAGTTTGGTGGCACCACTTCATGAGAGCAAAGTGAAAAGCAAATTTGATTAGAGCTGAAATGGGATTCACAGTATAATGGAGTAAGGTAAAACTTCCTCTGAGCTTCTCCAGATATCTCGCTCCCTTTTTTTTTTTCCACTGCTTCGCTTATTCTGTTGCCATCCAGTGCTTGGCTCGGCCCGTCAGCCAACACACACACACATACATATATATACAGATCTTAATGAGGTATACAGTATAAACACTGGGCTTCATCTGAATTTGGATTAAATCCTCTCTCTACCCTACAGCGGCATCTACACAGCGCCGCTTTGCCAATTCTGCAGTAGTGATCAGCGCCACTGCCCACCGCCTCGCCGGCCAGATACATTTAGCTTTATAGCATTTGTGAGGCCAGCCAAAGCCACATGCACTGGCTGCTCTCCCCATGTACCTGCCTCCTGCTTGGGTGACTGCCAGTCTCAGCTCTGGCTTCTGCTTTGCAATCCAGCCACTATTCAGAATGTAAAGAAAATCTGCAGCTCAGTGTTCCTGTGTTGCAATAATGAAGCCAACTCATTTAGGATATCTGTGTAATCCCCAGCATATTATCTCAAACCTTTCACCCCATTAACGCAGACACATCCAAAGAGGGCCAAAGAGAGGATTTTTTTGTAGAATACAAGGGCCAGGAGGCCACGGGGTTCTCAAAGCAACAAGAGAAGATCATCGCATTGGGTTTGAACTAAAATTGGCAACAATGACGTAGTGATGTGAGGCCGCCAACCCATCACTCAGTGAGAGAACAGTTCATGAGCTGGGACCTGAAAATGTCTAAAAGAATACACTCAAAGTAGCATTAAATGAAATGAAATGAAATTTATTTTCTGTGGAAAATCCTTTGCAGCCAATTGTTGCTGACGCAGACACAGGGAAGACTTGCGACATCAGCCAGGCAAAGATCGACCTCTTGACCCCGAAAACCTCTTTGGTTGCTTCATTTGGGGTCATTATCCAGCTGAGCATTGAAACTTCCGGTGAATCTGTAGACAAGGACCCTCCCTGTGTTCCTCTGCATTCACCCTGTTGTTTTAATCAGCGGTGAAACCATCAATAAATGCTGGTGTGCCAGTCCCATTGGCAGCCGAACATGCCCGGGCCATAAGAAATATGTTTGACAGATGAGGTGGCAGCTATGGGTCATGAGTTGTTTCTTTCTTGCTCACTTTCCTCTTTCCATCATTATGACAGATTTTTTTTTGTTTCGTTGGCCCAAAGACCTTCGTTCCAGAACTCTTCTGGTTTCTGTTTGTGGGTTTCTGGTCTTTCTTTTGTTGTTGTTGTTGTTTTTGAGTTTTACCAGCAGTTTGCATCATGCGGAAAATTTTCTGAGGTTCCGGTCATTAAGTCTTGTCTTTTATGTCAACAAAAAAAACAAAAAACATCCTTTCTTCTTGACTTGACTTGTCTTTTATTCTCATCCAGATGACTCTTGCTCTTCAGTCAACTTGGCCATTTGACGTTTTTATTTTTAGTTCCCTCGTGTCCGTTCCCTTTCTCACCATGTACCCAACTGCTGACTGTGGTGAACCAGCTACCTTTCCCATTTTGAGCCTCATCATTATCCATGTTGCCCCTGCTCCACCTCAGTCAGCCTGAACCTATACATGAACTCTTTTTGTGCATGAACTAACACGCCCGGCTGCCTGAGAAATTCAGCAGCCAAGTGTCCAATTATTTCTGAACCCTTTCAGTTTGAGCGCCGTGTTTTAAAAGGGTTATATCTCAGTCCCTCATTTGCTTTCATACTGCTGTAAACCTACTCAAATTAAAGCTGAGACTTGGCACTTTAACTTCAAATTGAGCTGCAGCACAGAGCCAGAAGAACTGTCCAAATTCTTACAGTCTGGGCTGTATTTCTGACAGAAAGCTGCAAGCAAGCGAATGCTAGCAACCCTAATCCTCACTACACTCTACTGGGGCACTGGTGAACGGGTTCTGAGCAGCTGCATCATCATCTGGTGTGGGAAATGTAATGCAGCTGATGGCACGACCCTGGGAAAGATAAATGAGGACAGCAGAGAGAATCATCAGAGGGAGTCTTCTTCTCGCCCTGCCCACGGATTGTTCGTCCTCTCCGCCGACCAGAAGCCGATGTAAGAGCATCAAAGCTAAACACCTCCAGGATGCGTAACAGCTTTTTAGCCAGGCTGTTCAGCAGCTGAGTTCTGGTCTCAGAGACATCACATAAACTTAAATACACAGATCACAACTTCACCTTGGCACTCTGGATATTTTAGCTCCTTTATGGTGCATTTGTTAGTTTTGTAACACCAACTATAGCAACGTCCTGTCTGGGAAAAGTCCTCTCAATATACTTAATGTACTTCTTCAGACGGAGGCTGTTGATTTAATTAACTTCAATTTCAGTCTTTTGCTGAGTTTCCTCTTATGTATTCAAATACAGTTGATGTTCTGAGTGTAACGTAGTATGGTACGAAACTATTAGCTCTTGAAATATAACGAACAGACAAATGTTACGCAACTGAAACCTTCATCAAACGTGCCTGCAAGATATTCCCATTGGCAGAGTAGAAAACATTTGTTACGTTAAGTATTTCAAATTAAACTTTTAACACGCTAATGGAAGGAGACAATCAATTTCTATGTTTCGTCTGATTGATCCTTTTCTTTTTTCAGGGTTTAATATTTGATGTAGATGTTCTTCTTCACAGCTTCCCAGCTCTCCCCACTGCTCGCTCAAAGCCTGTTCATCTGTCTTGTTTCCCCTCCTTCCTCCCATGCTCCAAACAATCAGTGCAGGCTTCCCCCAGTGTCATTATGCACAGGCAGGGAACTTGTAATCTCCCCCTAACTGCTTGCAAGGAGATGAGGGAACAACAAAGATCCATTAATTAGGAGGGGTAAATGGTCCTCCTGGCTAAAGGGATGTCTTGATGAGAGACAGAGAGAGAGGGAGGAAGAGAGAGGGGAAAACAAAATGGATGCCTGGATCCCCCCGGCGTATGGTGAAAGGGGGCGAAAAGGACACGAGAGGGAATAAAATTGTTTCCCTAATAGCTCAACTGATTCTTCGCATTTCACTGCGCCTACAAACGATCCTTTAAATAAAAAACAAATTACAATATTGTCATGATTCAGATACAAAATCTACTATTTAACATGTAAACGCATCAGTACGCCCACCCTGAAACCCAACGTACGAGCCACTAAGCTGCAATAAAGGTACTTAGTATTGCCGAGGGAGGACGAGTCAGGGTTGGACACTGTGGATATTGGACTATACCGAAGACACCAGAGATGCTGGAGAAAGGTCACATTGACTGTTTGTAATTTTTATGGGTTCCCAATCACCATCCAGGGAGAATATTTCACAGCGACTAAAAAAGGGATCCTTGAGCTTCACCCATTACCACCAACTGACTTGTTTTTATTTTTTTTTGCATCCTTGCAATTACCTTCAAAGTTTTCAAGGCTCAGTAGCAGTTGTGTCATATATACGTGGTACGAAACTGCAGAATTTGCCAGAGGGTATGTAATGATGTGGTTTTGTTCGAATTTGCACTGCAGCCGTTTTGGGATCGGTCAGTAAATTCAACATACTTGTGTCACAGTGTCCCGCCCACAGAAACATTTGATTGGTTACATGTCACAAGAGTAATCGCCTATCAATACAGACAAGCTGAGGTTCACTTAGAGTCCTTTAAACTCACCAGTTTTCTTTTATCCTTTCAAATAAAGACATAAAATACCCAAAGTACTGTTCCAGGTTGCTGGAGGACGATTACTGCTGGCAGACAGGCAGGTTTTTTATTTGTTTTGGACATTTCTCGCTTTTATTCTACAGCACAGTGTGAGGCAGGAGAGAAACATAGGGATAGAGTGAAGGGGAATGACATGCAGTAAAAGGTCCAGCTGGCCAGGAGTCAAACTGGAGACTAGCTGCTCACAAAATGGTATTGTATTATTTTGATTGGGAAAGTTTCTGAAGCAGTTTGAGAAACACTGTTGCTAGGTAACTGATAAATGTCGCTATATGACAAAAAAAAAAAAAGTTTTTCCAACAATATATTTTCATATTCATGCACTTCTGTCACACATTTTTCCATTTTTGTCACAGTAATGATACAGACAGTCTGTTCACTGTTCCACTGCTGCTTCATTGGTATTCATGTGGTAGCTTTGGCACTGTTTTGACCCAACTGCCCCACCGTACTAATAGGACTGAATGAATATTTTTTATATTAACACCAGGTCAAACAATTACATGTGACACCAGACGGATCAGCTGTGGTGACGAGCCCTCAGATAATTACTACTTAACTCTGCAGTTCCTCCTCAGCTCCATGATGCTTTCTAGCCATCCTCCAGCTTCTTGTTTGGTTTTTATGACCTGTACTCTCAGCTCTAATCAATACCAGTGTCCAACTGCAGAAGACAGATCAATAATAACCTACCATACTATACATACCTATGTTAACCCACCATACACAACCTCTTCTCACCAAAACAGAAGAAAAGCGACTGTAGCTGCTACACTGGAGTATTTACCAGCTAAAGAGATGTTTTTTTTAGTGCCAGTAAAGTCTGGACTTGAATCCATCGGGGTGCCAGAACCACAGAAGGACGTTAATGTCGAATACTTATGTTTAACTTGTAGCTGGTTCAACTGCTCCAATGTGGCCAAGAGACAACAAAACAAACTAACAAAAGAACCAAAAAACCCACAAAAATGCTTTGTACAGGATGTAACAATGGAGCACTTAACATGGAAACAATATTCAAATTAACAGAAATATTTAACACTGTAATTTCCAGCTTCGCCTCAGTGTTTCTAAAACTCCTGTCTGTGGCCCTGCCCCTGTCACAGGTTTAAGCATCATGTGACTTAACCCCCCCCCTTCCTCCCCCCAAAAAACATTGAAGCTATGCGCGAGTTCAGAAAGGAATTTCCTCAGTAAGTGCATCCAGCATCA
>OMNW01019315.1:33475-50584 GCA_900303245.1 Selene dorsalis | reverse complement strand
ACTGGATGCAAGACCTTTGTGCCTCTATGCAACAGACCTAATGTCTTCCAAGTTGTGTCAATAATAACTGAGACTATTTACACAAACAACAGTCACATCCTTCTTAAAAAGAAAGGGGTGGGTTATTATAGTCCATATGGATGTGGTTGAATAATGATCCACAGGTGAAACCTTGCCAGTCAGACATAAAAACAGCTGATATTATGAATGATCTTACTGCTAAATCCAGTTTTGTTCAGCAAACAACTCCAAAATCAACTTGGTTTTTTCCATAGTAGAGGGTTAAAATTCCTTTTCTCCTGGATAACAAGCAAAAGTCAGAATTCAAACACTTTGTTTCTTCATCCCATACTTGTTTCCATGTCTAGGTCATAGTTTTCAGTCTCATTTTTGAAGACTTAGGTACAACTATAGTTTGTACTTCTGCCCTTTAGACCGTCACTCCTTCTGCCCTCTGAGCCTCTCCCCTCCCCACTTTTATTCTGTGACATTTTAAGACACGCCCCCTACCTGTCTTGGTAGGTGTGATCGCCAACCGCCAGCCCACCTGCACCACTGCATCTTGGGATAATGTTTACTACTCAGGCTGTGTAATGGGACACCACCTAGAGGAGGCAGAAATCAAACTCAGTGACTTGAAACATCATTTATTGAAGGCGTTGATGAGACATTCTTCACTTTATTATGAACTGGTGAAGACTAAGCATTTCTAATTCGAATTAGGAGTACACAGACAGCTCATGAGCCAGGGGCTTACTTTGAACAGATCTATAAATCCTTATGAAGACTGCTCTGCTTAAAAGGCTCAATGTGTAAATACCCCTGAGCAAATAGCTCCTAAAGTGCTCCTACAGTTTAACTACTCCTGACAGTGTAAACACCTGACTTCTTTGTCTTAACAGCCGTCCTTTGGACCCAGGAATGTTTTGTCATGCATTTAAAAATGCCCTACATAATCAGTGTCCTCATTATGATCCCCCTCACTGACTCCTGTCAACTAACACATTCCACAGCAATCAACGGCAAGGGGTTAACCACAGACAAAGAGCCCAACACACAACATACAAAAATACAATGGAAGGAGTTAACATGGTTATTCTAGAATAAAGTGTAATTGAAATGATTTTACCTCAGGCTTCATTTATTGACATCAGAGAGAGATGCTAACACAGAATGAGCATACTGCTCTGAATCACTCTGCCTATCTCTCTCTCTCTCGCTCTCTCTCTCCATGTGTCTCTCTCCACCCCCTCACTTGTTTCTGTCGTCATCTCAGCCCACAGAAGAACAAGGCACAGCTGGACACAGAACAATGTGTGAGTGTGAGGGGCACTTGACCAAGCTGGGTCTATCTTTGGCTGTGACCACGATCCCCTTCTTTCTGTTGTACGGTTGTGTGCGGTTTGTCCCTTGTCAAATGCAGAAGAACGTGGTTCAGTGATGGGACAAAGAAAACAGAGGTAAACAAGAGGCAAGAAGCAACATGTAAAACTTTCTTTATCGTAATAACAAACTGATTCGATTTATATAATAAACATCTGTATGTGAACATACTAAAACCTGAATATTTAGACATTCAATTGCATCATTCATGCTAATCATCATACTAACTGCTCCAGTATATAATCAAATACAATAATGGAAATGAATACATGTAGGAGCATGTCTTTAATTATCAAAGCCATATAGAGAACAAAAATACTTCAGTGACTCATCAAAGTGTCTGTTCAAAGCCTGTGGTGGTTTGGATGAGTCAACATGAAATCATATTTGAGCTGGAACTAAGCTACATTTATGGATGTCGGTCTGCTGTGTCATCTCTTCTGCGCCAATCTCATAGTGTTCCTGAGTCTAGAAGCAGTGCTGGGGCTTTGCTGGCTCTTTCTCTGCTTTTGAGGTTTCTTGCCAGACGTCTTATTCACTGGTGTTTCTGGAGGAGGGATGTGAATTGGTTTCCATGGGATCGGATTGTAGAAGCTGGGTGATGGGTAGGATTTGTCATAGGGACCTGGAACAAATAAAAGCAATGCAGCACTAATACATCAGAAATATCGACAGCAAATAAACTGATGGGCTACAATCACATTTAAAGCTTTCTGAAACCAACATAATTTCAGTAATAAGTTGATTTGCTTTCTATTCCTGAGTGATGAATTGGCACAGATAATATTCATACATTATATCATATGTCAGTTAATCCAAAAATTACGAAGTCAAAACTCTGGTCAATAATTGCCAAATAAGTCAAATGGCCTTACTTGTTGGGTAGCAGTGTGGTTTGGGACTTGCTCTACTCTTTTCATTAGCTTTTGCCAGCCATTCCTTAAACTTCTCTTCTGCCCTCTTGCGGCGCTCCTTCTCCCGCTCCTCCTTCTGGGCAGCTTCCTCCTGTGAAGAGAAAAACAATCTCTCAGAATCTGGCTGTTTTATCATTAACATTATAATCTCTTCATAAAACAAAATTAACCATTAAAAGATCCACATTACCTTTTCCCTCTTTTCTTTTTCATTTTTTTCTTGGTTCTTCTTCATCAGCCAGTCTCTGTATTTCTGCTGAGCTTTCTGTTCGATCTCCCTCTGTTTTTCCAAATGTCTCTGCATCTTCTGTTCCTCTTTGGACTGTTTTACAAGTAGCTCATGCTTCTCCTGGGATTGTAAGAAAAAAATGGAAAAATAACTGTAAATAGCTGTAGTATTATTGCATGGTTGAACTACATAAAATGTAGTAATAAAATGTTTATTACTTTAAAGAATCAGCTCTGTACCTGTTGTCTTTTCATCTTAAGCCATTCTTGAATCTTATCCTCAATGGCAATCTTTTTCCGTTCCTGCTCCCTTTCTTGTTGTTTTGTTTTTTCTTTGAGCAAGCGCTCCTAATTCATTCATTTAAGGAAGAAAACATTTTGGTCAGAGATTCAGAGCATGTGCAGTAATAAAAAAAAACTTGTTTTGACTAAAACAAAGGCAAATGAAGAGAAGTGGCTTGCCTCCTCTGCTTTCTTTTCCCATTTGTGTCGCTCCTCTTTGGCTTTGTTCACCAGCCACATTTCCCATGCACTCAGAGTAGGTGAGACTGCTGGTTTGTACATCTGCTTTGAAGTGGTTTTGGGCAGCTCACAACTATAACAAAACAGATCTGCATTATTACATATTATATGCACGTACATGTTACCTGATCAACGAAAGTATCTCCAGCTTTACCTGACAGGTGAAACGCTGCGTCCGGAGTTGTAGCTCTGCCTGGGAGAAGTCCGCTCAGCTGGGATGGGCTCTAAGTCTTCATCACTATCGAAACTGTCGTGGTAGATTGGAGAAAGCAGAGAAAACGTGTCTTCGTTGTCGGAGAAGACTTCCTCGTCCAAGCACTTGGAGGGGCACAAATCTCTTTCCTGGCCGGTCTTCACCGGGGTCGAGCTGAAGCCCTCCGATGCAGAGGTAGGACCTTTTGGCATCTTCCTTGTAGACATTACTAGCCGATGTCTGCAGCGAAACACACAATGTTTACACGCACTGGTACGTTTTCCATTAGTTTTGAGTGACTTTTATGTGTTTGAACTAAATGAGATAAAGTTACGCAACTTTACAACGAGAAACAACATACAAGCACAGCTAATAACCATGTTTGTCCCTCGTGTTAGCGGTTTGTTTTTACGGTTAGCAAAGAGTGGCTAACATTAGCGTTCGTTAGCTAACTTAGCTTCAATATCTAAAGTGCTACGAACGCTTAGCGCTAAACACTAATTAAGTTCACAATGCATGCGTGTGGTGTTTCTTGCTAAATGTGTTAAAAGGTGCAATAGTAAGTAGTTTACCTTTCGGGCGAATATTTAAAGAAAAGTACCGCCGTCCTCGTGTCTTTCTACAGTCTATGGTTGCAACCAACCTACAGTCCATGCAACCAACTGATTTACTTCGTTTCCCATGATACACCACGCCCCCCACGCTCAACTGGACGCTGTGTCTGTAACCATGGAGATGCTTTGTTTTTAATCTAATCCACAATTTTGTCTCTCCAAGATGAATGTATCTGCAGCTCGTCCGGTTTATTTCTTATTTCTTGACACAAACATATGCAGCCTTTTAAGCTATAGTATCCTCCAGATCTATATATTAATTTTGAAACTTTTCATTTTTAGTTTGATCACATTTTGTTATTTTCATTTTTTTTTACCTTGCTTTGCACAATTAAAAGGTTGTTTTATTGATGCAGATTCTTTAAAATTATCAATTTGTTTTTATATTGGTAATATATTGCCATTTTTAGGCACACCAAACATTTCTGAATGACAACTGAGAAAGAAATGAACACTAGATAGATAGATTAGTAAAAAGCATATTAACTTTGCTGTTGTGCTCAGTTCTGGTCTGAGCCGGTCCATTGTGCCTCAGGCAACCAGTTTGCAGCCTTCTGTAATAACAGGCAATTGTTGTTTATCTGGCAGTGCTGACCCAGTTGAAGTTAACCTGCTCATGCACTCACTCTCAGTCACTCACTTAACATTATCTGTCTAATTATCAGCAGGCGCGCACCGCTGTGCTTCTACACTGATGGACTTCTTTCACAAAGAGCTGTGACATATTGTGGGTGTTTGTCATAACCTGCAACACAAAATGATTTTTTCATGGTGTTTTATCTATTTGAATGCCACTTTGGCCACAGTGTATATTTTTTGGTTCTGTCATTTAAAACATGAATTTGATCACTGTACTGTCGGTTTAACAGATGTTAAAAATTGGGCTTTAAAATCAGTGTATAGACAGTGTACAGCTGAATTTAAATCATTCAGTCATTAATAAAAAAACAACAACAACAACATCATGGCTGTAACTTGCTAGTAATTATAGAAATATTTCTGTGAAGCTCTCTAAATAACTCCCATCCATCACTCCTCCTGGATGCAATTTTGCATGTGTCAGATCCCTGTAAGGTGTCCACAGTTCTGAGTAAGATCATGACACAGGGGGATAATCAGCCACCAGCACGTGCAGAATGCAGGTAGGTGTGTCTGATCCTATGTGTCTCCAATCCAGCTCCACAGTCACACTAAAGTGAGGGATTCCAGCTTTTCCCGATGCTGGTCCCACCCTCAGGGGGCAGGAGTTCCCATTCAGAGCTCCACATGGTCTAATACAGACTGCATCCAGCTGACCAGCAGCCCAGTGGCCAGCTTTCTGGCCAGGTGGTAAGGTGGAAGGAGACCTTCAGAGAATGGCAAAGGGGAGAAACCAACTGGAACAAGGCTCTCAGACCCCTCTTCTAGACCAGGGATTGCCTAGGAAGTCTCGCAAGAAGCTCCAAGTTATCATCTGTGTGCTGCTGGTGGAGCTGTGTGAAAGATTTACTTTCTTTGGGATTGTGTGTAACATGATTCTCTTCTGCACTGTCAAGCTGGGCTATGACAACTACCTGGCTGCGACGGTCAACCTGTGCTTTGTAGGAGCCAGCACCCTGACACCTGTTCTGGTTGGGTGGTTTGCAGAAACCTGCTTAGGACGGACTAAAGTGCTCTACCTGTGTGCTGTTCTTCATTTCTTTGGTAAGACAATGGGTTGGAGTATGATACGTGGTGTCTGATGTGAACATTTTGGAATTGTATGGACATATGATTTTGGAAGAACATTTACTTTATAATGTAAGATCAGAATAAGGTTTAACAACACAAAGGGAAGCTATAATGTCCTGCTGTTTTTTATGTCTTTGCTTATTTTTTTCCATGATAATATAGTCTCCAATTGTTCTAGTTGTACCTAGATAAACTTTTACTCTAACACTGATGTCTCCAAATCTACTGGGTGCCTCTTCATTCTAGGTACAGCTATGTTGCCTGTTGTGGCATTTCCATTCGAAGATTTCTACATCGACACTCATCACATGACGCACCAGCTTGAACCCCAGGAGCAGCAGATCTTGTTCTACACTGGCCTCCTGGCTGCCGCGCTGGGCATCGGAGGCATCCGGGCCATCCTCTGCCCCATGGGAGCCTACAACCTGCAGGGCTACAACCAGCACCAGCTCCTGTCCTTCTTCAACTGGTGAGTTGGTGTTGCCATTTCAATGCAGTAATTCACAAGGTTACAAGGTTTAACTGATTATCCTGCTCTTTGGTATGTTATATTTCCCACCACCACCCATTTTGGCAGATTCAAGAGTGGTGTTTTAGGAAAATTTATGGGGTGTTCAAAATGAGTGGTTCATCCACTGGGGAGAATGAACATGCTATATGTTAGTAGTAGTACTTGTCCAAACCATCACAACCAAAGTATTAGACAGCCTGACATTATCGTCTGACCAATCAGCTGATGCCAACATACCAATGCCTACAACTACAATGGTAGAAGTATGGCGTAATTCTTCATTTTCCTAATTTTCACCATGTAAACATGAAATACTTTATGTTTATTGAAATGAAGGAGTTATTGTAAGATTTGTTTTCATTACATTTAGGTTCTACTGGTTGGTGAACCTGAATTCCACTGTTGTATTTCTGGGTATTGCTTACATCCAGCAGTCCGTGGCCAAAAATCTGGGCTTTCTTATCCCTTTCACGTCTGTGCTGCTGGCTTTGATCGCCATACACATGATGCGGAACAAACTCACCTACAAACCCAAGAAAGGTAACAAAGAGGAGATATAGAATCAGGTATTCAGAGACACATCGGTGGCCACACAATACTCCTCTGATGTTTTCATCATAGGTGGATCCCTACTGACCACATTGGGAGTCTTTCTAAACTCTTTCAAGATGTGCTGCCTCCACTATCGGCACCTGAGTGGCGATGTGGCGTCTTGGCTGGACCGTGCCAAGGAGAACAACGGTGGATGTTACAGTGAGACGCACGTTGAGAACGTCAAAGTCCTAGCAAAGCTCTTCCCTCTTTATGGGCTTCAGCTGTTGTACAGAGCCTGCATCACACAGGTGGGTCACCGCAGGGGGACATCCTAATCAGATTTATTTCCTTATATGTGAATGTTAAAGATTGTATCTCCCTCAGATTCCCTCAGGCTACTACATCCAGACAATGAACTCCAACCTTCACCTGAATGACGTATTGTTGCCCATTGGAGCTATGAATGTGATCAGCATCCTGCCTGTGCTGCTCTTGGCCCCGCTGATTGAGTGCATCACCACCTTCTACCTCTCGATGCAAAAAACCCCTGTGGCACCTGCAAAAGTCATCAGTGAGTTACATCCACACACCCACACCCCTACTAATGCACACTAAGTTTTATGTCTTCAGCTAAATATCTCTTTTGCTCTTCTACCTCTCTCATCCTTCCTCTTTTCCTCCTGTAATCACAACCTCCCCCTGGTCTACAGCCCCCTCTCTCATCATCCCACTCTGTCCATCCTCCCCTTCCAGCTCTAGGCCACGCATGTGCCACACTGTCAGTCCTGGTGGCAGGTTTGTCTGAGCTGCAGAGGAAGGCTTACCCTCTGGTTGAGCAAACTCTGTCAGGAAAGGTCCTTCAAGTGTCGTCCATGCCGTGTTTTCAGCTGGCGCCCCAGTACATCCTGCTGGGTCTGGCAGAGGCTCTCGTCACCCCTGCATGTGAGTCAGACACTTCAACTGATACAAGAGTTCATGTCATGTTATCACAAATCAACAAATGCATGATGAGGGGGTCAAGGGGGAGTTGCTACAATACATGTCACATGTCACAAATATGAGTCAAAGACGATGATGACATTTTTGCTGCCACTTCCTCTCTTGCAGGTTCCCTCATATCTTTCCAGTTGACCCCAAGCCACATCAGGGGCATCTCCCTGCACTTCCTGACTCTGTCCTATGGAGGGGGCTGCTTCCTAGGAGCCCTTCTCATTCAGCTGGCATACTTTCTCTCTGGAGGTAAGAGCAGATAAACTATTTTTTGAGACTCCCTCACCACTGACGCCTATTTGACCACAATTATATTTGATTACAGGTAACTTCTACCCAAGCATCCTGCATGATGGGAATCTGGAGAGTTTCTTCTTCCTCTTGGCTGTACTCATGGCTATAAATACCCTTGTGTTTTGGAGTGTATCTTACAGGTATAGTATTATTTATAACTTCATTGACTCTGTGGTGAAAGAAAGCCTAATTTTAGTTATTCAACAACCTAAGTGTATATTTTTTACCCTGATCTTACCCAGGTACATAGACCTGAGTGTACAGGGTAAAGCACTGACCATCAGCCCTCTGACTGAGAAGCTGCTACATTACAAGGCCTGTCTGCGCTTCTACGACACTGTGGAGCGCTCCTACGCAAACACTTCCATTGAATCCATTCTATGACACTGTGACCTCTTAGTGGCGCTGGCGCTGCATGTTAAAATCTACACTGTGGGAAAATGTGGACTGAACTGTGTAAATGAAATTCTGTACATGGATGGAAATATCTTTGTTGCTTCTAAATTTATTGAATTTCACATGTAATCAATCACAAACATGTAAATAACACAATAGATCAAATAAACAATAAAAAAGAATCGTCTTTTATTTCAAGTCATTCTGCTTGCTTAATGGATTGATTGATTTTCTTTGATAATTAAAAATTCAGAATATGCATAATGGTAGTAACAATCACCAAGAATTGAGACAAAATAATGCATGTTGTCCTCCAACGTACAAGAGACAACTAAACAAGGGGAGCATGTCATAATGATGGAGTGACACAGCCTACATGTTCCAAGCTTTTGTGAGATGATAAATCTTTGAAGATGCGCCTTGATGTGACTGAGTCGAAGCCAGAAGAAGAGAACAAAGAAATGCTTTAAACCGTCAAAGCACTGAAATGAAACAATGTCAGATTTGATCAGCTGTGTATCATTTATGTATTTCGTCAATCAAAAATAGCTCCATATACTGGCACAGTTTTTAAAAATAAATTTACTGTAAACTTTCCAAGAGACTCAGCAGGTGTAAATGGTTCAAATTTCAAGCTCTTACTCATTTGACTTGTGCTGTCTGTGGTTTATTTTCATTGCCATTGCCCTAAAGTTAATAATTTAAAAACAACTTTTTAAATTTCAATCTTGATTTTTAAACAGCATCAAGTGAGCTATACATGTTGCTTTTTCTTAAGTATATTAATGGATGTAAATGTCAGCTAGCCAGTCACTGACTCACTTACTAACATAGCCTCCTATGTAGCAAAAAATGTAAACGTGCAGCTAAGCCCTGGGCTTAATTTTGGTTAAATTTTTGGCTTAGATGTTGCATATTTTCAGCGTTGCACCTAAATCAACAGAGAAACCAGGATAGAGAGGTTCAGTGAAGGTGGTCTGGGTCTGGTGCAACAGCGTCAACCTGTCAGAGTCATGGACACTGAAGAAACTCAGCTCTCCTGCTCTGTAGTCGAGGTACACACCCACTCTGCGGAAGCGAGCTGGAGGGATTTGGCCTTTGTGAAGATTATCGTGCCAAAATGTGCAGCCAGAGGGAGAGCAGGTTAATTTCCAGGACAGATGATTGTGACCAAAACAGCATTCTTTCCCTGAACCCTTTCTTTTAATCCCTCTGTATGACACAGCCACCTCAACTATGCCACCATCCCACTCCACCTCCCAGTAGTGGTTCCCCTCTAGGCCCACCCTGCCCAGAGCCTGGTAAAAGTGAGTGAATCTGCCACGGTGATCAGGATGAGCCTGGTCCCTGCCACCCCATGATATCTCTCTG
This sequence comes from Selene dorsalis, assembly GCA_900303245.1. NCBI lineage: Eukaryota > Metazoa > Chordata > Actinopteri > Carangiformes > Carangidae > Selene > Selene dorsalis. The sequence continues at coordinate 40,924 of OMNW01019315.1, read as the reverse complement.
TTACTGTCAGACAAGCAAAGACACGCTGCTACTGTGTCAGGATCCACCTCCAGTTTTGAGTCTGCAAGGAAAGATCAAAAACTCAGTGAGCTGGTGAAGCACTGATGTATATTCGTACAAAGTGAATTGACTTCATTCTTACTCTTGTATTGGGTCAAAAGCTCTGTTCTTGATTTGATTTCTTGTGCCTGTGGTACGTTTAATGCTGGGTCTAAAACTAACAAGGAAAAAGAAAACACAGCTCATCCTCTTTATATTCATAATCACAGAGAAAAGACTGATGAAACTGGGCTTATTCTAAGGGTTATAAATCAACATTGGTCGTACTTACCCATACTGGCCTCAGAACAAATCTGTTGTAATCTTTTCTTTTCTTTGTTGCACATATTCTTCAGTTCATCTGTCCGAGCAGTGACAAACTCTCCCAGTTTGTCAAGATTTTTATGTGTGGGTGGAGAAGCAGGTAGGTTACCCAGGGCCCGGAAACCCTGCACAAGACCAACACATAAAGATTACTAAACACCTCCAACAGTGTGCTGTAAGAGAGCTGCTGTAGGAAGGTTCAGGATTCAGTTACTCAAGCAGGAGCATTACTGAGGGTTGGTGCATCAAGAAAAGGAGCGATGAGCAGAAGAAATGTTTACAAGTGAACCAGTGTAACGTATCTCACTATTTCATGTCAATAACTTTTTGTTTTAATTTCCAATACTTTTAAGAGGAAAGAATCCATATCTGCCACTACAGCACTTACATCGATCCATCCTGTGGGTGGACAGATGGACAATGCAAATCAAACTGAATTGAATTGAATGTTGCCAAATCTGAGGGAATCCCTCCTGGTGATTGTATTTAAGCCTATGACTACATTAAGTTTATAACATGTGTGTTATGTCTCTATGGGGAACCTAATCCTAAAAACTCACAGACAGTGACTTGTGTACATGTGGTATGATGAGTGATTTGACTTTGACCTGAGTAGATGGAGGAAAATTAAATCAGAGCACTACAAAGCTGGTCCTCACCTTAAGGAACTGAATGGGATCCTCTGTCAGTGAGAGTTGGTCGAGTTCATCCTCTCTCCTCTTGAGCTCAGACACCTCCTGCTGCAGTTCGCTGAGGCAGCTGAGGGTCCAGTCCACCCCAGCTTTCTCCACCTCTCCAACTTTCTCCCTCAACTCAGTGCGCTTCTTCTCCATGGAGTGGATGTAATGACGAATGTGTTCTGCATGAATGCGCTCAAACTCATCACACACCTCCCACGCAGCGTCCTAGCGAGGAAACACAGTTGTCTTTGTATGACATGTGCAATAACCCTGCATAACTTTGTATCAGCATTACATTTTGAAGGAAAATATATACATTGCTGAGTGAAGTGAAAGGGGATAATTAAGTTTGTGGGTGACACTCACTCTTATACAGTTTGCAGCCTCTCTCAGATTTCCCATTCTCCTCTGTGAACTCAGCACTCTGTCTGAGATTTCCTGTTTAGTCACCTCCAGCTGTTTCTGTTAAAATACAACAAACACTTTTCAGAAGATCAGTGACAATAGGAAAAAAGGAGGGAGGGGGGGTGGTGCAGGTCAGACAACAACGTCAGTACCTCCACTGCACACTTTTCTGCTCCAACTGCCACAGTGTCATGGCCCTTGTGTCCATCCATTACACACATCAGGCATATGAACAGCTGATCGGTGCGGCAGTGGACCTCCAGGAGCTTGTTGTGCCTGCTGCAGATGCTCTCCTGGATCTTGGCTGAGGCCGGAGTCAGACTGTGTGTCTTCAGCGGCGGCACCTCGTAGTGAGGCCGCAGGTGGGTCTCACAGTAGAAGGCCAAACACACTTGACAGAACATGTAAGCTTTTCTTTTTGTCCCCGTGCATGCGTCACACGGCACGTCACCAGGTCCGGCACAGGTGTCATCTTCACCACCGCCATCATCATCATTATCGGCATCATCGGCACTTTTGCGTCTTTTCCCCCTGTGCTGCTCCAGCAGGTCACCCAGGAGCGTGTTCCTCTTCAGCACGGGCCTCAGGTAGAAAGTCTCCCTGCACTGAGGACAGCTGTACGTCTCTCCGCTGTCCGTGTTTCTGTCCCAGAAGGTGTTGATGCACCTACTACAGTAACTGTGTCCGCACGCGGTCGTCACGGGATCCTCTAGTAACTGTAAACAAACAGGGCACTCTAACAGTTGTTGACTGTCAGCCATGTTGTCACGTCTCAGTTAGTTTCATTTTCCTCTGAAAAAGGAGTGGCTTGTTCTGTGTGCTGTTGCATTGGGTGTAGTCACGCCTGCAGAGCCCGAAGCTCCACTTCCAGGACCTCAGGCCAAGGACCACACTCTCAAGACTGTACGTTTAGCATGTCTGGACTGCAGGTTCAGGACCTGGCAGATGCATTTGAATTCACAAAACATGTAATCCATTTAGTAAATAAACCCTTCTCCTTCCTAAGGCACCATTCATGAGTGGGATTCACACCATCCACTGAGTGATCCAGCTGGATGGATGGATGGACCTGTGATACGTAACATGGCCAGTCGATTTTTAATGTAGCTTTCATGCTGAAAGTTAATGCATACGTAAAATATGGTTCTGATATGCCTTAATTAATCTAAGGAAATGTCTTGATTAAAAGTCTACTTTTGTGTTGAAATGAGAACAAGGTGATCTTCATGGAAATCTGAAATGATATGCAGAGACATGGACTTTGACACACACCTTTAATTGGAAAAGCTTTTAGAAAATTGAACAAATGTGCCATGATTTTTAAAGTGGGTTAAGTTCTGCAAAACTGGTTCACTTCCTGCTCATACATACACCACTTGGAAAAAGACATGATAACCTATTAACTTGTAGCACAACTAGTGGCCTAGACATATTTTGCAAAATGCATTTGAATTGAAAAAACGTGCATTTATTACACAAACCCTACTGGCAGGAAATTTCACTGCAGGCACCCAAGCTAAGATGAACTAACTAGTGATCACAACTGATCTTGACATGCCTAACATTGCTTCTGTTTACTTTGATGTGAGTATCTTAACAGAGGCACCTTTGGAGACCATGAAGCCAGGGTACAGAGGCTTGGAGAATGTGGTGTGAACTCTGTGAAGGAGCATCATCTCCCCGGAATCGGCCACGCTGTAGAAGGACAGGGTCCCGGCCTTATGGTTCAGATAAACTCCAACTTTAGAGGAGCAGGGACCTGACAATTTAGTTTTGACTTCATTGTGCCAAAAATACCCACCAAAATTTGACAGGGAAATGCACCAGGACTGGTCTGTATACCCAAAGCAACTCTCTTGCAGCTCTGCCCCTTTGTAGCACACAGCTACTTCAACCCTGGGCCCTTTACATTCAACCTCCCAGTAGCAAACTCCAGACAAACCTTCGGTGCACAACACTTGATCGTATTTGGTAAATCTCTCTAGGTGATGTGAGTAATGCTGAGCTTTTTTAACCCAGGTTATCTTGCTGTTTCCCTCAGAAAGCATCAGGTTTTCAAACGCTGTGTTGGGATCCAACCTGAGATGACAGGAATCTGAAATCAAGGTAAGAAATGTTCATTCACTGTGACTAGTGTAGTAGAGACTAGTGTTAATATCAAAATACAGTGACCACTTACATAAAAGGAACTCTTGTCTTGTCTTTGGATCAGGATCAGCTTGAATAAAAAACAGACAACTAAATAATCTCACACCATCAATCGCAATACATGAATTAAATAATGCTATTTTCTTACTTGCAATGGTTAGGTCTGCAATAGCCGCTACGATGTTATCCATTTTGTCTCTCAAATCGGAAATGCTCTTTGTCACAAAGTCAAAAGACGTGTGCAGGTGGATGTTGAAGTCTGATGAAACAGCAGATTCTGGATCGTCAAAAATGGACTGGCAGCTCTGTGAACATGTAACAACAGAAACACAACATGGATTGTAGTTTCCCAACCACCACATTATCTGATCTATCTATTTTGTGTTTGTGTACCTGAAGGAAATAAATGTTATCCTCTGTTTGGGACAGCTGCTTCAGTTTATCCTCATCCATCCTCAGCTCCAAGATCTCCTTCTCCAGCTGATCCACAAGCGTCTCGGCTCGACTCATTGTAGCCTTTTCTTGAACAATGATGTTCTCCTTCACAGCACATCGGGTTTTATCTGCCATCTGGACTAAATCAGCAAAGGCTTTCTCATTCTGATCGGCCGCTGCGTCTGCAGTATGCTGACAGTACAGAGACATGTTGTTACTGCACTGTACTGTAAAAGGTTGTGAAAATAAGACAGTCAAGAAAAAGTAGGACGAATCACCTTCAGTGCTTTCATTTTCTGTTTCAGCTGTCGGAGCTGTTTCTCTTTTTCTTGCATTCTCTGCTGGTATCTTTGTTTCTTCTTTCCAAACTGTCTCTGAAAAGAAAATCACATTGTTTTGCATTTGAATTTGATTCTGGAGCAATATAACTGAACATTTTAAAGCACAAACTGGGATCAGGAATAAATGTCCTTACTTGTCTTTCTTTCCTCTCTGCTGTAGCCGAGATGGTGTCATGACCTTTGTGGTCATCCATCACACAGAGTAGACAAATGCACTGGCCATCAGTACGACAGTAGATCTCGATCAGCTTGTCATGCTTGGAGCAGATCCTCTCTTGCATGGAAGAATGAACTTCCACCAGCTTGTGTCTTTTGAAAGCAGCAGACTCATTGTGAGGCTGTAAGTGAGTGGCACAATATGAGGCCAGACACACCAGGCAAGATTTGACAGCTTTCAGCTTCTTCTGGGTGCAGAAATCACACTCCACATCTCCTGGAGCAACTTCATCCCCCACAGCAGGGGGTGTGGGGTTTACTGGCACCGACATCCTTCCCACCAAATCAGCCAGCAAGGTGTTCTTGTTCAACACAGGTCTTGGTTTGAAAGTGTGTCTACACTGGGGACAGGTGTAGACACCACTTTGGTCCTCCATGTCCCAGTAAGCGTCCACACAGTCCATACAGTAGCTGTGGCCACAGTGAAGGGTCGCAGGGCTCTTTAGTACATCCAAACATATGGAGCATGATAGCGGGCCTGGTGTCCAGCCTTCCGCCATCTTCACCAATAACATGCCTAACTAACTTTCGTTTTCTGTGAATCCGAGGGTAGGAGTGGCTTCTCTTCCCTAAACACAACTCACACAACACAACTGAGTGTACACCACATATATATGTTTACAGGGAGCATGTGTCACCTCCGAGAATGAGTTTGTGTAACGTCGTGTCGCGATTAAACTTTTAAGGCGCGACAGCGAGGAGGCAATTCAGGAAACTGAACAAAATCTAAGGAAAAAGAGAGCAAGTGCCTTACGAGACTTCAGCGGGACGCGAGATTTCTTTGGTAACCATGGAGACGACGGCGGTGGTCTGAATGTTTGCAGTGAGGAAGAAGAGTCGGTGGTGTGTTTCCTGTGGCGATGTTTGTGGTTAGCAGAGGGTGTTTTACACGATGGACCTGCCGGAGACGATCAGAAGACGTTTAGAAGACTTCTCTCGGAATGTGTTATTCGATCAGAGTCGTGCTGAACCTTTCTCTAAGGAGAGTAACACAGTTTTTCTGCACGGTAAGTGCAGCTCAACGAGCAGCTAACGTTATGGACGAGTTAGCTTTCATGTTGATGTAGCTAACTAGCGACAGGGTCGGTTGTACGGAAATCGTTAACGTAGCTTTGCAAACAGCTGTTCCTATAATCTAACTAATTGTGTGTTGCTCTGTGGTCTGTCTGTTTTTAGACAAGCGGGTTTTGTCAAGTCTCCACCTCCAGATGTCTCTGTACTTTAACATGTGGTTCTTCCCCTTGTGGTGGATCAGTGAAATTGTAATGCTGAACCTAAAGGTAAGGCCAAACGTGTCACAGGAGGTTATGTGACTTTCACAATAGGACAATGAGAAAACGATTTATTTGGGACGTAAATAATTAAAATTCACTCACATTAGGACTTAATTTGGAATACATGGCTTATCCTATGGTAAAAAGTAGTTCAAGTAAAACTTCACAGATGCGCCAGTATGTGCACTTCTGAAGAACAAAGACCACCATCCTTAAGCTATAACATTAATTAAAATTCAGTTCGTTCAACTGCATTGTTGTAACTGTGATCTCTTCCAGTATCCCGCCTTGCCAGACTACTACAAGTTCATTCTTGTGACTGTTCTCATTGTGATGACTCTGATTGAGGCCATCAGACTTTATCTCGGTTATGCTGGGAACCTGCAAGAAAAGGTTGGGCATCACACATATTATATAGTTTGATAATAGTTGATAGTAGAAACACAACATAAAACACACAAAACAAGAGGTCATTAATTGTTGCTACAAGACCATCATGCCATGTTTGTATTTGTGGAAGGTCCCAGAGTTGGCTGGATTTTGGCTCTTGAGCATCCTGCTGCAGTTTCCACTGATCCTGTTTCAGCTCTTTAATGAATCCATTCTCATACAGCCCCTGGAGAGAGGGGTTCACATAGTCCTGGCTATATTCATACTTACACAGGTATGTTTACATTCCTCCTAAAAACTGACTGGAGTAGTTTGTAGTGCATGTATAAAATTTTTGGTAGACTACATTACACTGTCATTATTTTTCTACTATTAAGGATTTCATCTAGATGTTTTTTTTAAAAATATATTGTTTCTGTCCCTGAATGACCCAGGCTCTCTCTGGTTTTGTGGCTCTTCGAGACATGGTCAGACACACCCAAACCCAGTTTCATCTCAGACAGTTTGACTGACCCTGGACCTGCCCCACACCAGGACATATCCTTACCTGTAGTCTTACCCAGAGTCAGATGCCAACAACAAACAGTATGTTTCACTTTTTTGCTGACTGTAGGACATGGGATATTTGCTGCCTTCAACTTATTATTAAAGAGAAAAATGTTTGACTGTATTTATTTTTGTATTTTCTGACATAATATTTCATGGGATTGTACTGTTGTTTTTATAGAGTTGCAATAAATTACATTTATATAACACAGAGCCCGTGTATCATTTATTAGGCAGCTTACTGCATTTTTGACTGTGGTGGTGTACTCTGAACAGTTTTATCATCCATAAATCACATCCTTACCAATATCAAAACTAAGCAAAAAACACATTAGGATTGTAACTGAAATTATAACTGTTTATAAAAAAATCAGTTCTGAATGACTTAATACTAAGTTTATTAAAAGAGGAAATATTATTTAACATAAGCCAAAACACAAACATAAGACTAGATTGTACCTGTTGGACTTTCACTCCTCTGTCCACATGATATAAATCTGACCCATGTCATGAAATCTATGTCAGTAAGGAAACAGCAGCGTTATTCCAGCATTTTGTCACACCTGTTGAAGTTTTAGCATTTCCCGACAATCATGAGTGGAGCTTCACATCGCCAGCCAGAGAACAGAGAATAAAAATCACCCTATTCTT
>OMNW01019315.1:8584-23359 GCA_900303245.1 Selene dorsalis | reverse complement strand
GAGGCTGCTCCCTTATCAGTGCGTGCAAGGCAGAGTGCCAGGATTGCATCTTAGAAACCTGAAGAGTCTGTTTCTGGTAATTATTTCAATCCACTCGAACTCGTTAAGCTTCTCCCCAAGTCATGTTACAAAGTCTGCAACCTCGGCAATAACGGGGTGGAGTCACACGGTAAGATTTGTGGGGGACGAGGGAGTTTAGAGGTGTGAAAGGTAAGGAGCGCGTACCTGTCCCAGTGGCAGGACCAGCCTTTAGGGGTGGCGTTAAGTTCGTAATATTTTATGTGTTCGGCAGCTTCCTGCAGCCTGCGGCGAAGATAGACCCCATTCAGAGCGCCCTCCCTCCAGTCAGCGATCCTAGTCTAGAAGAAAAAATTCAAAAATAGGTACAAAAGAGAAAGAGGGGGGACAGAAGGAGACGAGAGTGAGATTAAAACCCATAAAAAGGTAAAGGAATAAAGAGATAAAAGACAGCTGAGCAACAAGATAGATGAGTAACAGAAGAATAATTACAGTAAGCTTCCAGAATGACATCATGTGATGGATTATTATGAGAATTTTAAATATTAAATAGTACCACATGGCTGTGTGCAAAAATGATATGAAATAAAATTAAGCATTAAATATTTTAGAAGTCGCACTGAGATCACTACAAATGGAAGCTAGGGTAATACTGCTAACCATCCTCTCACCTCAGTTTGTAGCAGAAGCAACTGGAAGTTTGAAATCGCCTTTTTATTTATCCCGAGGAACTCCATCTTGCTGGTTAAGGTGTTGGCTAATTCTCCAATCTGAAACTGGATATTTTTTCAGGATTACAAAAATGTCTTACAAGAGACTGCAACAATTATTGTGGTTAGTAATCGTAACATTGCTGTTACTTTGAGCTCGGGCGTTTCCACTTTGAGCTCTGATGTGTCTTCTTCCTTTACCGAGGTTTTTGAAACAGTCTTTTCTCCAGCATTGTCCGTTTCCTTTTCCTCTCCTTCCTCCACATTCTCTAGGACTTTAGGGGGTGCTATAAGACACAAAGGTGGGATTTAAGAATGCAATAATTTCTGTATGAAAACATTGCCTGGTAGATTCCCTTTGATGTAATTTACCAAACCATCACACACACAACCCAGCACTGGCACATGTTAATATTTCAACTTACCAGTCTCTGCATTGTCCTGCGCATCTGAGCTTCTGCTGTTAGAGTCAGGGCTGGCAACAGAGGGGAACGCAGTCTTCCAGCGGTTTTTCTTAAGTAGAAGAGCACGAGAACTAGAGGCTTCTTGACTTGTCTCAGAACATGGACTGGAAGCCCCAGTACTCCCATCACCCTCCTCCAGTGCCCGGAGCTCAGCCTGACAGTCAGACATTAGAGAGAGATTAGAACCAGGCCATGCTTAAATTAACCTGTGACTAATGTAGAAATGACACTACTGTGAAATAAAGACAATTCAATGTCATTCCTGTCAGTTATTAAAGTTGCACATATCAAATCTGGCTTCAAACCCCTACCTTTTTCCTCTCCAGAGCCAGCTCCAACTCCATTGTGTCTTCCTCAGTCTCCTCCTCACCATCTGAGTTGTCTCCCGACTGCTTTTTGGTAGACACATCCTTTTGGACAGTGGGAACTGAATCTGTGTCATGCAGAGGGGTGGTGGAAGGGGATCCTGCAGGGCGTACACCCTCTCCATCAGAATCCAAACTGTTTTCTGTCTCATCCAAACCTTTAAGTAGTTTTTTTCTCCATTTTTCTTCTGCTTCTTTAACTTCAGAGGGGATCAGAGGACCAAGCAGAGATGCAGCCACTCCACGGCGCTCCTCCTCTTCGCTTGTTAGTCCCACAACACTCTCAATTACCTCCTTTTGGACAAAACATGAGAGTAACACATTAAATCCTGTAAAACTCTTTAAATGCCACAGAACGAAGCCAATTCACATTTGTGTAGGGCTTAAATCAAACTTGCCTTTGCTTTAGTCTCTTTCACTGATGTCTGTGCGGCAGCATTAGCAGCATTTTCCTCAGTGTAATAACCTCCGTGGGGTGTGCCATTGCCATTGACACTAGAGCTTCAAAGAAACATAGACAAAACATCATACAAAAATACATACAATAAAACTAAAACCAAGTGTACTTCAAATTATGTCATTATACCTGGCTTCAGTCAATATGCCCTGTCTTTCTGTCAGTCACTCTTACCTGTTGGCATAATTCCCCAGGCTTTGCACCTGAGCAGCCAAATAGTGTGGCAGCTCCCAGGAAACCTCGTTGGTCACAGTGTTCCAGTAGTAGTAGCAACCAGAGTTCTCGTCCCATACTTCCTGCCAGTCACCCATCTCTACACCCACTGCAAAACAGCACACGCATGAGATTAGTCTCCTATTAGTATTGTGCAATTGTTAACTTTAGTGTATTCTAACAAAGCAAGGGTATTATAACACAGACACAAAAATCCCAGATGGTCACAATATATTTATTTGATCACATGAGAGCTCCAGTGCAGTAGGAGACCTTGGTGTAAGTACCAAGTACTACATCTATTGAACTGGGAGCGCTAGTTCTGCATGTTAGGGTGTTGTAGGTAGTTACCTCCAGCTAGTGAGTACTGAGTGTTGTACTCAAAATTTGTACTTTGCTGATTCTGTTCGTCACTGGCAGCTGGCTGCTGAGTGGTAACCTCAGGTCTGGGTGGGGTAGTAGACTTCGGGACTGAAGGATGGGATGTTGCATCATCTGAAGTTGGCTGGGTGGTGATTGCATCAATTTCCTGTGATGATAAAAACAGCAACAGTAATGAGTGTTTGATAAATACACATTTTGTATGCCTGGAATACTCATTTTAAAATATTTTCCTTTGTTGTACAACCAACTGTTGCACTGCAAGTAAGTCTATTTCCCCATGTCTTTTTTTATGTTAACCAACAGAAAACACAGTTTCACAACAAGTGACCAAAACAGGGAATGTGCAGCAAAATATATACTCACAGCCATGAAATTGGCCAGTGTACTGTCAATGTCTGTTGACTGGTTGTGTTGAGAGTTCACAGTTGATCGCTGTGAGTCTCCAGCATCCTCTTCATCACTATCCTCATAGGCGCCGAGCAGGGACAACCCCTCTACAGATGCAGACAAAACAACTTGGCTCAATCACAGGACAATCTTTTGTTGTTTCCACTGCCTGAAACACACACATTCAGTAACCTTACCTGTGGCCTTTACTGCAGGAGCTTTCATATTCGTGCGTCTCATGAATTTCTGTCCGTCACCCTCCGGTTCGTCTGCAATTCACACCAGCAAAGAGGTTAATGTTGAGCTCCATATGTTGAACGGCAGCGAGATATTTCGCTCTGACGTTACACACAGTCACATGCTAGCTAGCTAGCTAACGGGTGGAAGCTAACATTTTTTGCCCACGCGAGCACAGTCTTCACTCCAGGGTGAAGCAAATATAACGTAGCAATATTTGTGTGTAAAGTATGCCAATTACGTGCAAGTTGAGCGGCCCAGTCATTTTGGTATAAGCCCACATTTGGCAAGTCACCAAAACCTGCTAGCTTTTTATCCGCTAACCTAGCAAGCTAGCGGCTAGTTTCTGGTGGATCCGCTACACGCGAAAATACGTTTCGTGCCTTGCGCTATGGCCACTTGTGTAGTTTTGCACACAGTGTGTATTTAAACCAGAGATTTACTAACTCGATAGCTGAATATTATTGAGTGAATTGGGAGTTTTTTTAACAGACGAGCCCATCCTTCATACCGCGACCGTTTAGCCCGACGCTAACAAGCCATTGAGATAACGTTTTCAAAAACATACCATCAGATCCCGAGGGCGCTTCCTCTCTGTCTCCTGTGTTTCCACTGCGGAGCCCAGGAGGTGAAAGCTGCAGGATTGTTCTCCGACCGACCGCTCCTCCTGTGAGGCGAGTTTTCTTCCCCATCCCTGGTCTGACGGCCTGCTCCCTTCGCTGGCGTCGTTTTTGCGACTGAGCTCTGCCGTTTCGAGCCGCAGCCACAAGAGCGCACATGCACTTCCGGTTCACGGGTTCATGTTTTGTTTCGCAGCAGTTGACTCCAGCTAAATTGCTAACGAGCTTAGACACTTGACGACCATCACGTTAGTAGGAGACGCCGTAGTTACATCTATAGAAGCGAGGTCATTTTGTTTTTTGTTATTTCTTCCAGGCTTTTTCTTTCTTTCGCTTTTTTTCATACGCGTGATTAGCTCATGGACCAAAAGCTAACACCCGGAATCTTGACTGTGTAGTTTAATAGACGTAACATGGGAGGGTGAAGATAAGCAATTCGCCACAGTTGTGACGGGGAGCCACCCATCAATGTATGAACACAGGGATCCAGCGCAGAGGCAGCAGTCGGCGGGGCTCGAAGGAGGAATAAGCGCCCAAACCAGGACCAGAAGAAGATCCGGAACCAGCGGATCAGAATCGATGGGGGCCAAGATGGGACCCCTTCTCCACTGGCTGCATGATGTAGCAGCGGTGACCCTCCTCAAAGCCCGACGGACTCTGTTTCAGGCTGCCATCCTATTGTGTGTCCTGGGTCTGCTGCTTTGGGTGTCCATCTTTCTCTACGGGAGTTTCTACTACTCCTACATGCCCACCGTGAGCTTCTCCACGCCCGTGCACTTCTTCTACACTTCTGATTGTGATGCTTCAGAGCACGCGCTGTGTTCATTTCCCACAGCCAACATCTCTTTCATGAAGAATGAGAGGGACCAGGTGATGGCTTACGGTCAGCCTTATCGAATATCTTTGGAGTTGGAAATGCCAGAGTCTCCTGTGAATGAAATGCTGGGTATGTTCATGGTAAAGATGATTTCATACACCAAGGGTGGGAAGGCTGTCTCATCGGTGGGACGATCAACGATGCTTCATTACCGCTCCAGCCTCCTGCAGACCCTCAGCACACTGCTGTTCTCTCCTATGCTTCTGACTGGGATGGCCGAGCAGAAGCAGCTCATAGAAGTCGAGCTCTTCTCAGACTACAAGACAAATGCTTATCAACCCACTGTTGGTGCTGTCATTGAGATCCAGTCCAAACGAGTGCAGATCTACTCATCCCAGCTCCGTATCCATGCCTACTTCACTGGTATACGCTACGTTCTGTACAACTTCCCACTGACATCTGCAGTGATTGGCGTGGCCACCAACTTCGCCTTCCTGAGTGTCATCGTGCTGTTCAGCTACCTGCAATTCATCTGGGGTGGGCTCTGGCCTCCAGACCAAGTAAGAGTCAGAGTTATGATTGGAGACAACACCCGAATCCAGCAGAGGAAAGAAGAGGTCCGGAAGCGCATGGAGAGGGAAAATTCGCAGAAGGAACTTGATGTTCCCAAAGTGATCGGCTCTGCGAATGAATCTGATTTCCAGGGAAGTGACACAGCGGCTGAGCTATCATCAATGAAGCCCTCAGTCATCTCAGGCGCCTCTGGGGATGATGCGCCAGATACCAAGAAGGAAGAGTCTCATGACTCTGAGGGGCCTGAAGAGAAAGGTGGCTCAGATGTGTTGGATGGATGCCCTCTGCCTCAGCAGGGTGAGACGATGCTCCGACAGAGACCAGGGCCCTGGATGAGCCTGTGAACCATGCTGCTGCACATGCTTAAAGTGTATGTTAATATGTCATATGATTTCCCATCACTCCTCAGCATATGGGAAATAATTTGGAAAAAGCTAAATTTAAGAATGTTTCAGTTGGCATAAATAGAGGCGCATGAAAATAATACTTACCTTTGTTGTTTTAACTAACAAACTACGGCTTATTGTCTTGTCTTACCTCATTGTATTTTTGACTTCTGCTCATGTCTCTCTGCTTAATGTCAGGGCAGTGGGCACTGCCCTAAAGACCACAGCACTGTTACTGTCTTATGTTTGTGCCACTTGTGTTTTGATTGTGTCCATAGCAGGAGGTGGCTACATTCCAGCCTGTCTTGTCCAACAGTATACATAGTCATACATATACATAGGGATCTGCCATTACAATCAGGTGTTGTCTGACAATTTTACACGCCCTTGCTAAGTCGGTTGAACCTGTTTGGCACATTGATCTGATATCTGTAGGGTGGCACTTTGTCACATTCATGGCCGGCCTGCCAAACTGAGACACATCCTGACAATCCCTCCATTAAAAAAAAAAACAAGTATAGCTCACCAGTTCCAAGATTATTAGATGATGAGAGTTGATTATTTCTGAATGTAGCTGCAAACAAAAATGTCAATCTGGATTTTGAAATTCCTTGCCTGGTTCACAGCCTTTAACATGCACACATTATGCCTTGTGATAGTTATTTTTTAGAAGCCCTCTCATAGCAATTTGATTTGGAAAATTTGCTCCAAATAGTGTCTTTGTTTTTAGTAACTTCCTAGAAGTATATTCCAAAAAGTCCAGCCTGAGGAATTACAGGAATAAGTCCCATTTATTTTTTTCGTCTCTCAAATACAGACATTCAGTCTCAGTGTGACTGAACTACCGTGGCACATCAATTTAGGGGTTCAACGCTTTTCTGAAGTTGGTTTTCATTCCATCTATATTCAGTATCAGTTACTGTGCAGTTTGCACTCTGTGGTTTTAAGTGCTGGAAATTGTATTTATTCGTGTTTTCATTACAAATAACCAGGATATTTTAGATGGGTATTTTGAGTAATATAAGTCTGTTCATAGGTCAGGTAACTAAACATGTCTGTAACCTCAAGGACCATACAGTATGAGAGCGATAAGGGGAGTTAGTGTTATGAAGTTGGCTCTTGTTGCTAAAGCTGATGACAATGAATGTTGCAATTGTTGGGATATTGCTGAGACTCCATGTGTCTAACCTACCCTTCACTGGAGTTTAGGTTTCAAGCAAGTATATGTAAAGGTTTATTCAAGTTGTGTTGATGTAGGATTTGTACCAAAGATATTAATATAAGGTGCTCATCATTTGGTCATCTTGAATTCTGTCTTTTACAATGTTCTTCTAAATGCCTCTGAAGTTAAATGTTATTTAAGCACTGATACCGAATTAAGCAAATAAAAAGATACAGCAGTGTATGTTTTTCTTTAATGTCTCTTACACAAGTCATATCCCTTGTTGAGGGGGTTGTATTTAAGCATACTTTTATACAGACTCCAATGAAAACTGTATGCCATTATTATGTTTATAATTTCAAATGTGCATTATGACACAAAATATAAATACTTGTATTCTAGATCAGTCCTTACAGTATCTGGACTGAAGCTGTGTGCTTTTTATACACAAGATAATCAAGTTTCAATCACCATTATAAAGATAGCTAAACCAAGATTTTTTTCCCATATATGTCCAGTTTGTGAATCATTTTACATTATCACATTATCTTGCGCAACTCATTCCTGATCTTGTGAGTCAACACATGGAAGTGAGGATATTTTCAGATTTGTAGTTGTGACAAGGCACCATAACAGCATACATGAGTTATATCTTTGCCATGCAAATGCATTTGAATCATAAAACAGAAATTTGTCTTTATGCATTTAACTGTAGAAATCATACCATACACCAAAGTGTTGTTACCTTTAAGAGGAAGCTGAATGTAAGATAAAGATGCAGTTAGTTCAGTGTGTACATGCTGTTATAAATAACCATATTCCCAGTAAAATGGCTAAGCAGTCTATTTATATCTCTCATTGTAAAGATCTAAAAATTCAAAATGTGCAAAAGGATATATTCAACAATGACATAAAATCTTGTTTACTGAATATCTGTCTGGTACATTGAGGAATGAGAGGGCTGCATTTATCATCTGTTTCAAATCAGAACCATGGTGATGATATTAAGGCCCATTAGCAGCCTTTATTCAAAGCCACAGCCCCAATCTATCACATGAATTATGCATTGGTCTGGATAAGGAGTGCACTAATTGACTTAAACCATCCATCACTTGTATTAAAAACCCCACTGTATTTAGCCACAGCAGGTACATACAGTATATTATCTCAGACCCTGCTGGAACACTTTCTTCCTATACCTTTTCCCTGAATTTGCATTTGAATTTGTACGCTGTATCTGGTGACATCAGGGCTATTAAACTGACCATATTTGTATGACCCCCAAAATAGCCAAAGTAACAAGTAACTGCATAGTGAATTAGATGGAAAGTGTGAGTCACATTCTGTGTTACTGTCCCGAAAAACAGCAGTACTTGCAAGTGCTGTTTACTAAACTCCTAGAATAGATATCTTGCAGTATAAGATAAACTAGTTCAGAAATTGGTCAAAGTTAATACCAGTTTACAAAGTCACTCGTGTGTGAGGGCATATACAAACTTTTACAAATTCAAACAAGATACTGACATTTCATACATACCAGAGATCAAACATTAAGCATTTTATTTTCAAAATACAAATGTCCCTTTTCATTCAGACCAGATTTCTGGACTATTTTACTGAATGTCTTATATAAAGCTCATTTGATTGGTTTTACCATATATGGACAAGCCTGGCGTACAACACACCCCTTCACTGTAAGTGTCCACTTGAACGCTGTCCTGTGCTGACAGATCTTGCCACAGCTGAAGGTCACTTTGTTCCTTGACCCCTAAATGTTTTGCTCCTCCTCAGGTTGTATGTCCTTGACCTCAGCTGGAGTCTCACTGGCTCCTTTTGACCCATCATCATCCTGCTCATCATCTGAGCTATCTGCCCAGCGTCCAACCCTCCTGACACCCTCGCCCACTGCTGGGGCGTTAACACAGGGATTGTGGTCATAAATGACAAGTTTCAATCCCTGCATGTGAGACAGGCCTGGGAATTGACGAATTTTGTTCCGATCTACATCAATGACAGCTAGAAAGTGCATTTCCAGCAACACTGGTGGGAATTCTGTCAGCTGGTTCCCAGCAAGCCAGATACTTCTTAGCTCTTCCAGCCGCCCAAGTTCCATCGGTAAACTCCGTATCTGGTTATAACCAAGGTGCAGGGTCTTGAGATTAGGGAGCTCAGAAACCACCTTGGGGAAAACAGTGAAGCAATTAGTCTCCAGCCACAGAGTACTAAGCTCCTTGAGCTCCCTCAGTTCTCTGGGGAGGCTGTAAAGCCTGTTGTTACCCAGGTAAAGGGTGCTGAGCTGGGGCAACCTGCAAACAGCTCTAGGGAGCTCTTCAAAGCAGTTAAAGTCGAGGGCCAGGAGCTGCAGCTTCCTTAGTCCCTGCAGCTCAGCAGGTAAGGTGCTGAGGTTGTTGTCACTCAGGTAGAGCTTCACCAGCTCGTCAAAAACACAGGCAGCAACAGGTAGTCGACGCAACTGCCGGCTGCTCAGATCCAGAGTCCGATCGACAGGCATCTCCTTCAGATCCCCCACTAGAAAGCGTTGAAAGCGCTCTGAGGGAATGAAGGCAATGACGCCTCTCAAGGCGTTACCCATCTTCCTCAATGTCTCTGACACGCCGGTGGTCCTCCTCATCAGTTTAGTGCCAGAAAAATGTTTGCACTCAAGCAGGCTGTTGGCGTCTTGTAATTCTCCACCACCGCCCCTCTGGAGTTATTGATCCTGATGATATGCAAGAAACAAAACAAGTTTATAACAATGTAATACATCTTTGTAATACTGTATCAGCCTATGAAACTGCCTGTAGCAGCAATTACATGATTACGATGCTGAATTACACCCTTTGATGGCATAACAGCCATGATGTTGAGTTATTTGAAAATGAAATTAAGCATCAACAGTCATCAGAAAGGAAACAGAAAACATAACAGGCGTAAAGACGATGATAATAAGCATCGAAAAACACCTACTTTCCAGTGTTTGCCTGCTGATGCCCATGATTCTCAGCTTCTCCTACAGAAAGCCATTTGTTTATCCAACTTAATGAGCTGAAAACCTATTGTATTCTCTGGGCAGATATTCCCCAGTGTAGTCCTCTTACTATCTCTCAGTGGCTCTGAGCTTTGCCCTGACTTTCATGGCGATAGCAACCACTAGCTGCTCTCTCCTCCCCATTTATGCCTAATGACTTTCCCCCCCTTCTCCAAGATGACAGAGGTGGGAGAGAGAGAGACGGGGAGGGGCAGGGTGCCATGGATAAGCATAAGAAGTGCTTTGTGATGAAAGAGCAGCGAAGGTCATTTACATTCTGTTTTAATCGGTCTGGACGTGATGCTGGGTCTGTGCCATTGGGCCGGACAAGTGGGCCTCCACTGTTGCATAATCTCAAGAATTTGTCAATGTTCAGAAAGGGACGAAAGATAAACTGTGTATTTGTTTTTATTCTGACTCAGCCTGTAGCTTTCATTTGAAATATTCCTGCTCTGATGGGAAATTGAGTTACAGCTTCATGGGAAAACTAAGTGATGTATTGAAGGGGGCCAACTGCTACTCTTTGTGGGAACTGTGAGGTTTCTCTCCATAAATCTTGACCTTAACCTGTAAAGTACACTGAGATAATCTGTATTATGATCTGATATTGAATTGTTGGAGGCTGTTTGACTCTGTGGATCTGAGTTTTTTTTTGTGTGTGTGTGTTTTTTTTAACAGTGCCACATTGTACATACCTGTTTGTGGTGTTAAGACTTCAGGTTGCTTAAGTTTAGGTTTCCTTGTAGTCATAGTTTTCTATTTCTCCGTCTTTTGAGGGGGACTAACTCTTGAACTGGAAGTCACTAGTCATTCCTGCCTGCGTGAGGTGTGATTTGCACATGCTATCTTGCATACCTTCATTAGTGCTATTTTCCAACTTGATAAAGCTGGGAGGAATTTCATTTTCCTTATCAGAAGGGGCAATGGTTGCCCCTTGTCTGTTTTCGATCACTGACAGGCTGTTTTTAGCGCTTGTCCTTCTCCTCGTCCACTTACAGCCTGAGACAGAAACAAATTACTGCCGTGACATAGCCTCTTCATTGCAGACATTTTGATATGTCACAGCAAGAAAAGCTCAGGTGGAATTAGTCCCTTCATGTAATTACTGGAGCAATTCATGCAATGGAGTTTCCATTCATATTTTTTATTATTATACCTGTGCCTTCCCTGCAATGATGAGCAAAAAAATCAACAGTGAAAATAGGCATATTGTCTCATTAGTATCATTTCAAACACATCTCATATTCCCCCCTCATCAGACAGAGCCACTTAGTTGAAGATGGTTTCCTAACCCATCCAAATTTGATTACCATAGACCATCTCTCTGATGACTGAGTGACTTTGTCTGCTAACAGGGACCAGTAGATATACAGCATATGAACACATCAGAAATAACAACTGATTTAGACCTTGTGTGGTGCCCAGACATTATTTCTTGTATTATATTTATTGCCATAGTAACTTTATCCTCATTTAACCAGGAGGGCAGCTGGAGGAGATGCTATGGTATCTCTAGAACAAATATGTTAATTAACAGAACAAGACAATGAGCACATCTTGTCGGCATGTCTGAACCTGCCAGTGCATTTCTGGACAAAAAGAGGCTGCTGTACCTCAGTGAATATCACAGTCTCTCTGTGTGCTGTACAGTTTTCTACATTGGGAGACTACCTGGTCCCAGATTGTTGCTGCAGTGTGGTAATTGGATCAGTCATAAAGAAATGTATAAATATGTAACACAACTTAATCATGAAGGCATAAAAGACCCTCATTAGACCCTCAGGGGTGTGTGTGTGTTGTCTGGATGTCGTGATTTTAAGAGGCACCCTGTGTACTGACTGAGGAAGTGAAGACACCTAATGATCACACGAGGGAGGCAGAGGCTTGACATAAGTGTCAGTATTTATAATCACTACAAAACCGTTTGTTTTTTAAAACAACGTTTTAAAATATTGTTTGGTGTCTTAGTTGAAGTTCAACATGCCGAGGTGGAGCACTGCTTATGACATCGGGTTTTGTGTACGGAAGTGGTCAGCAGGTTGTAAGGTCAGAGGGTAAAGGCTATCCCTCTTTCGATTTAGAGTACACACAGCCATCTTGGATCTAACGAAGAGAAGGGAAATTGATGCGGTGAGGGTATTTTACTCATTTCTTCGTCATATTAAAACGGGCCGAAACACATTTAACCCCTCGTGCGTGAGTTGTTTATCTCGCTGTTATCGCCGTTTCGATACAGAGCGGGTGGTTAGCCTTTAGCTCCGGCAGATTGCTGCTGCTGCTGCTGCTGCAAACGGAGCGTAAACCAAGTCGAGAAAACGGACAGCTGACTGTGGGTATATGGAGGCAGAGAGAGGCCTGAACTGCTGCCTGATACTGGCTGCTGGCAGAGCAGGGTGTATTGAACTTGAAAGGTTTTCCTGTGGTGTCCTTGTTAGGTTAGCCCCTTCTCAAACGGACGCTCAGCTAGCTATGCTAACACAGAGAGATCCCAGTAGCCTGCTAACGTTAGCTAAACTTGGCTAACTAGCATGTTACCACTGTTGCTGTTCATTTCCCCAACAGTGTCAAGTTAGGTAACTCTTCACCAGGTAAGACAGACCAACACCGCTATGAAACATTCAAGAAGCGAGTTGTCGGGTAGTTCTGCTGTCACTTGGTTTATTTATTTCGTGTTATTGGAAAATGAGTAGTTTATTCTGTTATGAAAGTTCAGCATCTTCTCCTCATATGCGCGTGCATCGTTACAAACCATGCACGCACTGTTCAAAACTTTATTTTAACAGTCCAAAGAAGTCAAACATATGACAGGAAATCACGAAGGAATCAGAATAAATGATGCACCGAGCATTTTCCATCTGTTATTAATGGAAATTCATAGAAAATCCTGTTCTGTTATGTTTAAAAAGCTGTCCAAACAGTAGGAGTATGAAGTGTCAGCGATGTCCTGGAACAGATGTACAAGGAATGAATGCAATTTAGTGGATGCACATAACTGAGCCTATTTAAAGTGAAACTCAAGTGGGTGAACAAGCTTAAGGAAATGACTTTAAGTGTCATGGCTATTGTGGAAATTATTTTTTTGTTGCTGGTATAGTGCTTTATTTCTTTTCCTTGCACATTTTTAACAGCAGATCTGTTCTCTCTCCTCAGGTGACAAAAGGCATGTTTGGTGCTAGAAAGAAATTTGTAGAGTTTGTCGAGGTAGTCGATAACGACTTCACTGATGAAAGCATGTACTACAACCAGCCGTCGATGTTCCCACATCGGTCGGACAAAGATGTGAGTTGTGTCCCCATTTCTGAGGTTGTTTCTCTAGTGAACAACAGAAGAGACATTTTTGATCTAAGTCCATTTTGTCGTCACATTTCTTTTCTTTAGATGCTGTCCTCGCCCTCGCCATCGTCGTCAGGTCAGCTGTCACAGCTTGGTGCAAGTTTGTATGGTCCACAAAGTAAGTATCTTTTCATTTCTGGCAGCCAATCACAGTTTTCTCTTATGTGATGTACTTGGAGAGGAGCAAAATTTTACATTACGCACATTCAGTTCTTGCTAGTACAACCAGATCTACTAAAAAGTCATAGGAGTCTTCTTAAACTTGCCTGACGTATGTTTATCGTCGATGTGCTTGCGTATGTTTATCTTGTTTTTCTGCCACGTCTTTCTGCAGGTGCACTGGGCTTCTCGGTAAGGGGCATGGGGAACAATACACCTCAGTTAAACCGAAATTTAACGCAAGGAACGCAGCTACCAAGTCATATCACTCCTACAACAGGGGTCCCCACCATGTCCCTCCATACCCCCCCATCGCCAAGCAGGTGTGTATGAAGGTGTTGATTTGTTTCAGTCTGCAGACACAGTTTGAACAAGGTTGATGGCGATGAATACTGCACAAAATTACAAATGACAGTTGCCCTGAAATCAGCAAAAACTAAATC
Organism: Selene dorsalis; assembly: GCA_900303245.1. Taxonomy (NCBI): domain Eukaryota; kingdom Metazoa; phylum Chordata; class Actinopteri; order Carangiformes; family Carangidae; genus Selene; species Selene dorsalis. The sequence goes on along the minus strand of OMNW01019315.1, from coordinate 9,603 downwards.
ACATCTAACTGTTCAATAGGGGGACATTGCCGATGAACTCGAGGAACATGCTGAACCACTCTCAGGTCGGTCAAAGCATTGGGATGAGCGGCAGGACCAATAGTATGGGCAGCACGGGGCTGGGCAGCCCCAACCGCAGCTCACCCAGTATCATCTGTATGCCTAAACAGCAGCAGGCACGCCAGCCCTTCACCATAAACAGGTAGACAGATCTAAAACTGTTTGTTCTTCAGTGAAGGAAAGTTTATGTCCAGAAGCTGACCTTATCTTTTTTGTTTTGGTTTTCCTTTCGCTCTGCAGCATGTCAGGATTTGGTATGAACCGCAATCAGGCTTTTGGGATGAACAACTCATTATCAAGCAACATCTTCAATGGCACAGGTTAGTCTGTTTAACCAGGGTGGGTTAACCTCTGGATTTTAATTAAAGAGACATGTTAAGAATTTACCTCTGCTTATATAGAATATCAAAAAATAGAGTTAAAAATTCTCCACACTTTCTATCACTGAAATCGATTTATCTGAGCTCAGAACTGGCACTGTGCAGTGAATACTCTTCTGTTGAAGTATTTACTACACATATAATTTTGCTTAGCAAAGACTTTTGTCTTCATTCATTACAGTGTAAAGGAATTAACACTATTAATTAGTATATGCAACATTGTTAAATAGATAAGTTGCGATGTAAGTGACATTACAAGTACTTAACCTTCCTGTTGCTGCAGATGGGAGTGAAAATGTAACAGGACTGGATCTGTCAGATTTCCCCGCGTTAGCAGACAGGAGTCGGAGAGAAGGGACTGGAAACCCAACACCAGTGCTCAACCCATTGGCTGGAAGGGCTCCTTATGGTAGGCCATTAGGCTGGAGAAAGTGTCGTATTTTTACACACATTAAGATAAAGGCAGTAGGATCCCCGAGGAGAGGAAATGGCTATCAGCCTCTTGGGTTCCTAATTTGAGTCAAAGCTTTATTTCAGTGCACATCTAAGTTCATAGAAAGATATAAGTTTGTTGTAAAA
>OMNW01019306.1:27382-39623 GCA_900303245.1 Selene dorsalis | reverse complement strand
TGTGTGTGTGTGTGTGATGGTAAAGTATTGATAGCACACTTGAACTGCTTATTTATCTGTGCTTTTTAGGTGTATATAAAAAGAGTAGGCAATGAGTAGGCAATGCTTGAGTGGTTAAAGCATACAGTTAAAGAGCAGCCAGCGTTCGTCTTTGCCTCTTGAAATCAAGCAACGAAAAATAAGACATACTATCAAAGCAAACACATCTTGTAGGTTTTTGTAAATCTAAAATCATTAAGTATTTAAGAAAGACACTAAGAGGCCGCTTTTCACCTTGTATAGCCTACAATACACTAGTTGCAACAGGTGTATATGATGTTACAACAAGAAGGCACCGGATTTCTCAATGATGGAACCGTCATTACAGATCAGCATTCGTTTCCTAATAGTTTACACCTTAAACAAATGCTGTTTCTACTACCAAAGAAAAAAAGCATTTCCTGTTCTAGTCTAGTCCAGACCTGAAATTCACTCCACTGACTGCTATGGCAGATTTCTTATCTAAACACTGTGTCACACTCCAAAAAAAAAAAAATTAGAATATTTTGTGAAACAGAAACCGCTTCCTTTGGTGGGGAGAAGTGTGGTAATGGTTTGTGATAAGAAGACGAAAGACAATTTTGTAATTCACTGAATGTCTCCAGAAAGGCTGAATTAAAAGGCTTGCATTCAACTTAAGTAAAAGTATAGACGTATTATCAACAAAAATGTCCTTAAACGTCCCTAAGTAGTACTCGTTATGCAAAACGGCCTTCTTTATATTACTAAATCATTGGACCATAATAATTCAGGCATTTGAATGCAAGCAACACCAAGGCTGCGTCTGGCAACTAATTTTAACTAGATGTTGAGTTTCATCGCTCATCATCATCTTGTGCTTTTTGTTTAGATCTTAATCTTAAAAAGTAACTGATGAATATAGATAGCAACCAGTGTGGTAGAAGTAGTATAAATGAATATATACGAGTAAAGACGTCTCAAGTATAAGTACCAGTATCAAATATACTTAGTTACTTTCCACAATTGTAGAAAAAAATTTTCTGTTTATAATAAATTAAGGGAAGTAAACATTTTCTGCATTAGCATGTATTCAGTGAAACTCTTATGAAATCACAATAGCACCACCCTACACCGTCACACTCGCAAACATCCAGATCCAAATGACACACCCTTTCCTGCACGGTGGACTGCAGATAAGCTGCTCCCAGCGGGGAGCGCTCACCATGGGAACACAGGGCAACACAAACAGCTGTTCAGATCCGTGAAGTTTTTGTAGTTTTACACCACTTCTGTACTCAGCTCTGACTTTCTCCAATCCTCCTCCTCTTCTTCCTCCTCATCATTTTTGTGTTTCTCCAGCTCTTTTTCTCACCTCCTGTTCTCCCTGACTCTGTCCCTTGTTAGCAGGAAGCCGAACAGGATGCAGCGTGTGAGTGCGGCAGGAATGATAGGACAATGGGAAGCAGGCTGTCACCGAACCCTCACACGCATAACACATACTCATACTTATGTTATACACACTAACAGAAAGGAGAGGGAGACAGCACTGGTGGAGGGAGGGAGGCAAATGGAAAAGTAAGGTGTCTCGGTCACTGGGACGTCCTGTTTCCACATGAAGTCATTACTTCCTCTTGATAGGAAGGACAGAGGTGGCTTGTTGGAAAGCATACGTGAACATTTAGTCAGTTTCTCTAGTCAGATTAAACGGGCAGATCTTGTGTATTAAACATTTGGGGCTCAAGGGTCACCCAAAATTGAGAGAAGTCTTTCTCAGGCCATGCCCATGGCAGAAGACCTCCGCATCAACAGAACACATTGATCTGACACCCTCAGCCCAGCTGTGTCCAGGGGTTCTAACATCAGGCAGTGCTGGGAGAGCTTTAAGAAGAATGTAACGGCCATCTGAAATCCCCCCCCTTAACTAAAAAATATATCCACACCCCCTTCCTTCCTGCCTAACCCCGAGGCTAAAGACAGGAACTGACCTCGTAAAGAAACAGGAAGTGATGAAGTACGGCCTTGGACAGTCTAATCACGCTTTTCCCCATCCGACCCTCAAAATTCCACGACAACTCCTCCACCACGCAGACTCACAACACCTTTTCACTGTTGTGAAACAAAAGGTTTAGAGGTGGAGGTGTGATTATACAACCTCCCCCCACCTACCCTATCATTGTCAGGGAATATCCACCTGCACCAATCAGAACATGTTAAGGCCACAGAAACAGCTCAGATAAATGGACATGTTAAGGAAACATGTGGCCCTGCCTTTTCCTCAAGGTGGTTTCCTGCAGGCATCTTGCCAAATAAATCAGTTATTTTCCGAAGGAATATGCTGCTTCTGAAGAAAATACAATTTGGTACAGAAGGCGTTAATCCTCAAAAATCAATGTGAGAATATATCTGTCAAAGAAGCAGCACACTCTGTCGATCCAAGATGATGCTGACAGGGTGGACACACATCCAGATGGTTACTGTTTGACACTTTGACCTTTTTGAATTAACACTAAATACTCTGGTAGGTCTTCTATATCTAGATCTTTCATAAGAAGAGAAGAAAGAAGTGGTGTCTAAAGACTGTGAAGTCCACTCTTTCAGTGCAGCAACGTTTGTAGTGTGATTTCTAAATATCATCCTCTGTGGTATCTGCAAGCAGAAGAGTGGAAGTGCTGGTGACTGCTCTTAAAAACTTCTCACAGGCAACAACCCAAACTTCCTTTAATTTGTAACAGTGACAGCTCCAGAGTTACCCAATTTTAACAAAACTAAACACAACAGGATTATGGACAGAGAGGCCGAGGTAGTGGTGGGCCGCTGAAAAGACACACCTTGGTTTGTTTGGTGCGTTCAATGGTCTTAAGTTAACTAACTACCAACTAACTTATTATCAGTCGTTTAGATATGTGGAGTATAAGCAACGTCCTCCGCCAATACACAACAATACCGACGTTCAAATAAACAAAAAGTTACACTACACCTGCATATTTCATGTACCGTGTTTCATGTGAGATTTCCACAGCTGCTGTTAAATCATAAGCTCCTTTAAGACAACAAACCATCATGACACAATTAATGGACTGATGAACATTTCACTATCAGTGTATGATAAACACAGCGGGACATACCCAGCACAGAACTCGTCGTTATTCCAGGTGGAGCAGCACAGGGGCGGAGGTGAGTGTCAGCGGTGTCCAGAGGCTCGCGGGACACACGGAGAAAAGCAGCGCGCGCTGCTGCTGCTGCTGCGCTGGGCAAGTGAAATGATGAGTGCGCGCGCTTCGCCCGGAAGACTTGTGGAACGGACTTCACGCGAAAGGTCCACCCCAGACCAACGCGCGCGCGCGCGCGCGCAGTGGGCAGCTGAAAAATGATCAGTTAAATTCAACAAAAATGACATTACTCATTCCTGTCGTGGTTCTTTTTATAGAAAATAGCGGAAACCCACTCTTGCTTATAATGTGCTATCTTCCAAGTCCACGCCTGTACCGACAGAAGCACTTTAAATGCCTCACTTTGACTCTTCGTCACACGGGGGTTTCTACCAGGAAATCTGCTTTAAAAATACTTCTCAGGTCTCTGACAGAAAGTTGAAGTTGTCACTGTTACCGCACGGAGAATGTGGAAGTAGTGAGTGAGCAGCGCAGACGCAGCTACACTGGTACAGCTGCGGTAACCTGACAGCGCCTCGGTGTCAGCTGCAGGCTCAGATGCGACACATTCATTCCCTGGTGTGAACTACAGGAAGAATGAACAAGGCGCGATATCCGCGTAGAAAAGAAGCTCAAGTCTACATCTACAGGCTCAGAGGGTGAGACCTGTCATTTTGGTGCGCTTCACCCTCACCACATCTCGCGTTTAGAAATCTCGTGCTGATATCATTTGGAAAAAGAATGACCTCAGGTGCGATCAAGGCGCGCCACCTGATCATGTGCTTTGGGCTGTAGGTAAAAAAACAAACAAACAAAATATGGAGTTCTGTCACTGTTTCTAATGATGACTGTGCTGACTTGTTAACTAGTGACTGATCAGACTTTAGGTCTTTGTCTCCATCCTGTGGTCGGTCATTGTATTTTCAAAAAGATGTCGGGTAATTTAAAGTCAGTCATCTTTGAACAGTTTGAGAAATTTAAATTTCGAAAAAATGAACATTCAGATCAAAATATTAAAATGTAGCAGCAGATCCTCATTTCTCAAACTGTTCAGTCAAAGATTACTTTTATGGACCCTACATTTGTCCAACCTATTACTGTAGAACAGCTTCAGACAAACACTTTGAATAATTCTGATAACAAAGTAACTTTTTATTGTATATAAAAATACAAGTTATTTTGTCTTGTTTTATCTCAGCCTCCACGTGCTGCAGAAAGAGAGGACTGAGGCACGAGTAGTCATGGTGTGGTGTGAAGTGAACAGGTATTGGTTAGAACAGGTGGAACTAATACAATCAAATCCTGCAAAGGAAACACCTGAATCATGATGGTGGTTTAGCTATAGCGGACCTCATCCCACCTGTACGCCTGGCATGCTGCATGTAGACATGTCTACTAGAGACACAACCATGCAACAACCTGTGGTCCAAGCGAGAAACAAAACCTGATACACTTCAGTGCAAAATGAGAAAAATATTTTAAATATCAGATATTCCATTCGTAAAGCAACATCCAAATATTAACACTGAAAAATAAGATATGCATATACAAGCTTTGAATGTAGTGTTTGTGCAAGATATCCTGTTGCTGCTGTGTAATGCAGTGGGCTGTGGTATGTCACAGCTGGCTCAGCATCTGCAATGTGTGAGTGACGGTGTCATCTCATGTAATGTGTGATGGCTCGTAAGGTGTAAAGAAGGGCCGCCTGTAGCCGAGCTTCCATCACTATCAGGTTCGCGTGAACCTGTGGAAAAAAAAAAAGAAAGAAAAAAAGAAAAGAACATGTCATTACCTCCAGGTTATTAGGTGACACACTTTCAAGTCCTCTAACACTCTCTCCTCTAATGACATTTAAAAAGAAAGGGAGAAGAGTACATGCTGAAATGTCAAATGATTCATTCTTTGCAGAAGAGGTACCAAAGAGAGACGACATGTTAAAATGTCAAATGATTCATTCATTGTGACTGAAGAGGCTGGGTCAGGTGCATATTTGAACTCATTCATACCTTTTCAGAGTTTCTGAAGTGTCTCCAGAAGGCATGGTAAATGTGTGCGGTGGTCTGCTCAGGGTGACAGGCCATGGTTTTAACAAACAACTTCAGAGAGCGCTCCAACAACACGTTCACGCTGCCGTAGTCATAATCGTCGTATCTGTGTGTGACGTACAGTGACGAACAGTCAGTGACACGTTGATTAAATTTCCGCTGCACATATGATGGTTTACAGCGTGTTATACTGACCGTATCCCGTAGAGACAGTGGATGTAGTTCCACAGAGCCTTCCTGAGAGTGTGCGTGTCCACCCCTTCATGCATGGCCATCCTGTGATATGTCAGGTTGCTCACCACCTGTAATGTGGTAATTCAATCACATTGAATATGGTCAATATACTGTTCTCTATTAGTGAATCACTCTAAATCAAAAACCGCTCTGATCGAAAACCAAGATGCAGAACATATAGCTTCGATATATGGGGATATGTGATTTCTCATCATCATCTCATGACTGTGGCATGTTTACTGGTGCCAGACGGGCTGATTTTAGCATTTTTAAAAACTGCTGATCACCTAGCATTCACACACAATGGAGAGGTTTGAGAAGAATAGTCAGACTGGTTAGAGCTGAAAGAAAGGCTATAGTACCTCAGATAAACACTCTTTACAACGGTGATGAGCAGAAAAGCATCTCCGAATGCACAACACGTTGAACCTTGAGGCTGTAACAGCAGAGGACCATGTTGGACTCAAGTCCTGTCAGCCAAGAACAGAAACCGAGGCTGCAGTGGGCACAGGCTCACCAAAACAGACAGCTGAATGGTCTGATGAATCTGGGTTTCTGCTGAGCCACGCAGATGGTGGGGGTCAGAATTTGGCATCAACAGCATGTATCTACGGACCCAACCTGCCTTGTGTCAACAGTCCAGTCTGCTGCTGGTGGTGTAATGATGTGGGGAGTGATTTCTTGGCACACTATTGGCCCCTTAGCACCAATCAGTCATGTTAAGAATGCCTTAGCCTATCTGACTATTGCTGCTGACCATGTGCATCACTCTATGGCCACAGTTTACCATCTTCTAATGACTATTTCCACAAGGTCACAAAGCAAAAGTTATCTTACACTGTTTTTTATGAACATGACAAAAAGTTCAAAATGAGCTATTAATCGTACTTTTCGTATAATTAATCGTACAATCTTTGAATTGTTCTTAAATAATTTAAAACGTCTTTCACAAAACTCCAATAATATAAAACTGACAGCTGGACTGTCATGAACATGCAGCTGACAAATCTGCAAAAATGATGTGATGCAATCATGTTAGTGTGGACCAGAGTCTTTTGTGTAGTCCATGTTATGAAGATGTGGGGCTTTTGAGAGCAATAATCCCCCCTCCATCACCTAGAATTAGTATGGTGTCCCTAATAATGTAGTCACACATTCAATCACCAGCCATTTGTCTTCCTGACACTAAGCTGATGTAACAGGCACATAGACCCATGCTATTTCTTCCCACTCTATGTCTCAGTTTGTTCCCATCATGTATCCCTCACTTCCACTCTGGAGCCGACAGTCCTGTCATGTCATCCACACATCAGTTTTGTATAGTCTTAATAAACTTACTGGTGTTAATTAATGTAACTCCACGACATTACTGGACGGTTTCATGGACAAGGCTTAAGCCTAAAGCCAGACTAAAAGGCTCCTTTAAACTTGCTTAAATCAAAGAGACGTGCACAGACTCTTAAAATAAGCGTAGGTTCAACCTGTTCTACATTAAATTAATCCTCCAAGGATTCAGGTTTAACTTCTGTTTAACAAAGCTGGATTAGCTAAATGAAGACCAACCAGCCATAAATGTGTTGTTACCTGGAATTTCTCATCCAGGAGCTGGCCCATGTCTGGCAGTAGTCTGTTGACCAGAGAGAAGCCGTGGTCCTCCCATGAATAGTCCTGCACACAGCAGACACCTTGGTCAACAAACCTCTGTAACCACCTGGCTTTAACAGCCTCTGTACCACAATCAACTGTTTATTTAAATCAATCAAACAATCTTTGAATTGTCCTATATCAATGAAAAATGCATTTCACAAACCCCCCAAAATAAAAAAATTAACAGTTGGTATAAAACATAAAAGTAGCAAATCATCACATTTGACCAGCTGTGGTTGATCTCAGCTCAACTAACCAACTATTCAAATAATGAATACGCAGACTAAACATGTCGTCAACTTATCTGCAAAAACAATCAGTTCAAACACCAAAATCACATTCAGTTTACCTGTGCTCTCATGGTGGGCGGTGCCTGCTCTCCTCTGGGTGCAAAGTCCTCGTATCTGAACTCTGGTTCCTCCACCAGATGCAGCAGCAGCTCAGGTGGAGCTCCCCGCACCACGGCTGAACACACACAACAATAGAGGAAGTGAGTAAGCAAAATGTCACCTGGGAGACTGACATGATGAGGAGCTGGCATGTTTGTACCTGTAGGTATGCTCTCGCTCCTCTCCCTCTCAAAGCGAGTGACCATCTCCTCCTGTGTGCACTCCTCTCTCCTCCTGCTGCTGCTGCAGCTCCACCATCCTCTTCATCAGCACCTCCACCTCCATCGCTCCGTCAACCAACTAGAGAAGATGAAAAGAGAGAGAGGGGCTTGAGGAACTTACCTCTTGCTCTGTTTTTCATTAGGAAATCAAGATTATGACGTGAACCATGTCCTCTACTGTTTCTAAAAAAGCAAGAATGGTTAATAACCAAACACCTCTCTGCCCTTGTCTTTATGACTTTTTAGACTTGTCAGACCTGTGGTGATAAATGACTGTTTGGCTCACCTCCTGCCTGCTGTCCTCATGAGCTGGGCTGTGAGGGCTGTGAGGAAGGTGACTGGGAGAATGAGGTTGGAAGGTGTAACCTCCGATGTGGTCGGGCTCGGGGTTTAAGCCACAGCCCCACACGAAAGAGCAGAGCGAGTGAGCGTGTGCCATCAGGACCACGGCATGTATGAGTTCAGCCAGCGACCAGCGGGGCTCAGCGCCAGGACACACCAACTCCTGCAGAACAGAGGGGGAGATGATGAAACCGCCACAACAACGTTGGGAAATCTGTGAAGATTTTTTTTTCCCTCTTCTGTTTATTCAGTTTCTACCATTTGAGTGACCAGACTCGAGCTGTGTGTAGTGTCCTCACAACAGAACACAGTTTCTGATTACAATCCCACAGCGGATTGGATATCATGTGGAAATACACTTGTCACTGTGATGACCCTAAATGATTATTTATTAATCACTATGCAGTAAACTATTGAGTGTCTTTTGTGTGAGGAGAAGTGAGTCAGTCAGCGAGAGAGAAATCTAATGCATTAAACAATGTCACTTTTACAGTATATGATGAGTATGAACAGAAAAGCAGAACTAGTGAGTGAGACACAGGGAGAGAGTGGGCAGATGGGTGTAGTGTCTGACCTGGATGTGCTGCAGTGTAATAAGCCAGGGTCTGTGTGCCAGCAGTTTGTTGAGCGTTTGCAGGCTGCGGAGTTTGGTGGGAGCGTGCTCCAGGCCGCTCAGCCAGCTCTCCTCTCCTCCAGCCTCCAGGAAGCCTGCACTGTGCTGCTGCACCAGGTAGGAGCAGTGGTGTCGAGCCGCAGCCTGCGGAGCATCAGGAAGAGTCCAGGTCAACACATTAAGGACACAAACACGGTGTCCGGTGGAAACACAGCTTGATCACTGCCCTGTGTATAAGAACTATCGAAATATGAAGCCATACAACATAACACATCCACCAGTAGATCATTATGAGTCTAGGTATTTTTCCAGTGAAATGACAGCTAATGTAATGTTTAGACAAGCAATATGAGTCATTAAATGTTAATGGAGGACCACAGCCTTGAGCAGACTTGTCAGTGACTCGTTACGATCCTGGAGGGAGAGAACTCTCTGGAAGAAAATGACCTGCCATGTCTATTTTGCATCAGTCATCTTTCTCTACTTCTCTATTCCTTCATTTTTAGATTCCTTCAAAGTTCACTCAGTTTTCTATCACAGTAATTTGTTCACAGGCATTATCTGTCAGTGTCTGATTTTCAACATGGTGTTTTGTTTAATGGTCAACATTAACAACGATAGCGGTCTTTAATTCACCCGCAAACATTGATTAGGATGTCTGTAGACTTTCCCACGTCCCAGAAGAAAAAGGTCAATCTTATTCAGAAGAAAATGAAGTCAGGAGACAAACTTGACATTTAAGAATATTTTGGCATCTAGAGCACAACAACATTTAAGTCCTTTGGTGTGCAGAAGTCTCTATCTTCATCAGGAGGTAATCAGTCCAGACATAGAACTGAATGAGCACTGAAACACTATGAAATTGACGACTTGTTAAACAAGTCCAATGTGGAGCATCATAATGACTTCATATCAAAATTATTCTGTGCCTTGAAGCGTTGTTGCCACACGTGTGACTGTAATAGTTGAACTTCTTTGTCAAGGGACTTTTTCACAGCTGGAGCAAATAAAGCTACTGCCAGGTTCAATTAACCTACCTGCGTGTGAGAGACCTATTGGCAGGAATAAAATAATATTCATAATTATCTTTTCATTAGTGTAAATGAGTTTAATCAGCAACCTCGCTGGTGGGTGGCATGAAATCCTACACACTGTTTCTTTAAGGTTCGTCAAGGATCAAGCGCTGACAGTAGTAATTACCATCAGTGTGCTTGCTTCTGTAACTCGCACTCAAACAGCAAACTTAAACTCCTCATTTTATTGCCTGCAGTTGTGTGCACCCAGCTATGGAGCATCGAAAGATTCTGTCGGCAGTGTAGAAAAGCAAAGGTGTAGCGATATCACTTCACTCGGAGGGCCACTTCAGCCTGTGACCCCATCTGAATGGATGCTTTATTGGTCACTAAAGCTGAACTGAGTGGAAGTGTAAAAGCAGTGGGCTGCAGGGAAAACAACATTACAGAAATAACTGTCTAGCAGTAATATTGTGTTTTTCTCCAACTAGCAGTGGATGCAAGAATACAGCACCAGCATAAAAACAAAATTATTAAATGTGTGTATGAAAAGAAACAAACCATGAAAACACTTTGGCATTGTTGACTCTCTCATAAAACTGAAGCCGGCTGCAGTTTGCCATTATTTTGAATGTTTCCGCTATTAGCCCTGTAATATTTTGCCTTTGCTTGAAAAGGATGGAGTTACTACCTGTGGTATTTCAAAAACCAATTACAGGCTTTAGAGTGTTTATAGCTGTTATTATTTCAGCCTCATTTGACACCAAAGAATAAATGCAGATACAAATAAACACGAGGCAGAATTACTTACGTAAGCTTATAAATGTGATTGGGAATGACTTGTTTACAACCTCACTGCCAACACAGCATTTATGTGTTGGAAAATCGAACCCACACTAGTTCCGTCTGTAGCCAAGAACAAAATTAACAAATATCCAATTGATTCATTTGTATTCACCTTGTCTTCTAATGGTTCACTGTGTATGTGTAGTTTTATCTATGCATTGGAAATCAAAATACAACAAATCTAATGTAGCAAACAACTCCAACTGATTACTGACATCAGTCAGAACCAACAGGTGGCTTACAGAGGGAGATGGATCTGAAAGTTTTGAAAGGTGTCACAGGTCGACAATCATGTCAATCATCATCAATACACTGAGGTTTTCTTACCATAACAGCAATGTAATGTCTCCAGTGCCGGGGCAAGGGGCCATCAAGCTCCAGCAAAGCATGCTGGGTCCTCAAGAAGCAGCTGAGGTAGGCAGGGTGCAGGGCCATCACCATGGCGATGTGGTCCACACGGCCCAGTGAAAGAAAGGACTCTATCAGGATGTCCTGGTCTGGCTCTTCTTTCAACATCTAAAAAGGAAGAGCAAGACAACTGATTCTCTACCAACTAACTTGACGTTACTGTTTACCGTTTACTGTTTTTGACGACACGTTGGCAAGATTCACTTAAAAATGTAGAAACAAGCAGTTGCATGAGGCTGAAAATGCTCTGGGCGCAGACAACACTCCCACTTTTGCCTGTGGAAAGCCTGAAATGAGTCACATACGAAATCGGCATTTCCACTCATCAGCTTTGGCAACAGATCTCTGGTCCTCCTCCTCTTGATTGCATGAAGCAAGAGCCACCGCAGTATTGCAGCAGAAAAATCTGCCAAACTACTTCTTCAACTCTTAAGTGATACATCTGATTAAATATGTGGTGCGTGAATAAAGGGAGATGATGGGGAATGATTTTCTTAATGCAAGATAAAAAGTAATCTGAGCCAGTGTGGAGCAAAATTTAAATTTTATAAATAGTCATACTGTGACACATTTTAATTTGGACTCCAACTATGACAACAAAATAAACCACACACACCTGTTTTGCAGGAATAAAGGCACTTGGACCTGAGGCCAGAGCCCGAGGGACTGCAACTCCTTGTTCCTAATAATAAGAACAAAGACAGAGAGAGGTAATCATACAGTGAAATAATGACTGATTTAGTTTCATGTCAGTCATATATTGCTTCCATTGACTGATTAACAGTCCAAAATCCTTAAAAGTTGTGTTAAGTATGACGTAACCGAAAAACAGACAATTAAATATGAACTTGGACAAATGACTCGTGATTAATATGATTTAATATTATTAATATAATATGAAATATGATTAATTGAATAAAGCTCCTGATTATTTATTAGCTATCAAAACTGTTTCTCCTTCATTTTAAAATGCCTTCTGGGTTTAATTATTATCCAATTTAAAGTTAGGAGTAAACAATGTAATTAACAGGGCTGGCTGGGTGAATCACACAAACCTGAACGACAGTACTTATCGCTCTATAGTACTATGTATATGTAAAGTATTTCAAGATAAAGGAAAATATCTGCAGACAGCTTCAAGCCCCTTGAACTTGACCAGACCTACTTTGACCATGGCAGCTGTACTGTAACTGGAGATTCCTGTTTCATAACTCGAAGCTCGTAAAGTTGTTTCAGTTATTAAAACATTTTTTTTTAACCAAACTTCACGTTAAACTCACCAACATCGTCGGACGAAACGCCGCTGGTTGTTACCTCCAACAGTGAGGGCAGAT
>OMNW01019306.1:9653-20023 GCA_900303245.1 Selene dorsalis | reverse complement strand
CCCCTCCATAGCTCTTGTGTATGTGTGTGTGTGTGTGTGTCTGTGGGTAAGAAAGGGAAATACCTGCTCTGGGAGGACCTAAAACGGTGGGCAGGGAAAGACAAACACACCTTGATACAGCTAGGATGGACAGGTATGTGTGTGTGTGTGTGTGTCTGTGTGTCTGTGTGTGTGTGTGTGTGTGAATGTAGCAAAATTTGTGTTGTGTGTGCGCGCTCGAGTGCCGGGGCGTGTACAGTATGTGTGTATGTGTGTGTGACTGGCTGGGGGTACAGGAGCGGCTGGGGTTTGGCAGAGAGTAGCCGCCAATGAAGCCGCCCCAGGTTGGATTTGGCCAAAGCTCAAATAAACACCAACATGAATTCCTCTTTTCTCCCCGTGTTCCCTCATATAGCAAACACACATTTATGGTGCGGAAGTGAAGCAGGGCCGCCATACACAGCCTGCAGTGTTCCCGCTGCTCTGCACGTTGGCATGTGAGTGCATTTCTGCATAAGCATGTATCTCGGTATAACTTCAAGTGCCAATTCTTGGTTTTTGTAAGTTCAGCTCAGTTCAGTTCAGTGGCCCTAAAATGTACGTAACATTTTGTGTTTTCCTGTAGCTTGTTTGGTTGTTGTCTCTCATTCGCAGTTCCTCTCATCGTTCCAGCTTCGCAGTTTTTAGGTTTTTTTGTACAGGTCCGGATTTGACCTCATCACCACAGGTCACCACAGACCAGGTCGCACAAACTGATCAACAGTCACAACTAGATAAAGACTCCCTGATTGCACCCGGATCAAAAAATAAAGCGATTTCCTCTTTCACATTCAACTTCGCTCCTCTTCCCGCCTGTTTCTCCTTCACTCTCCTCTCCACTGTCAGGTAGGCAGTGGGCCCCAGTGGAGTAAACACAGTAGGAAAACAAACCTTCATCAATAAGCTCACATACACATCTTTAATCTTTCTATAGAGTCCACATACACACTAAACAGAGACCCCTCTTTTCCCTCCGACATCCCACTCCGCCCGACCCAACCCTGCATTCCTTTTACACCCTCCCTTCCTCCTCCTCCACCTCCTCCTCCACCACACACACCTCCATCCACACACATACACCCCGAACAAGCCGCAATTGAGGGTTTAGTCTGGGAGGGGAAGAGGAGTAGGGGTTCATGTTGTACAGTAACTATCCAGACAGATTTTCTACTGAACTGAACAAGCTGCAAAAATCAACTTTGTGTGTGTGTGTGTGTGTATCTGATGGGCTGGGGATGAAAGATTTGAGATGTTGTTCCTGGACAGTGCGCCATCTTTGGGAATTGCCTATTTGGCTTATAGGAGAAGACACAACACACACATATACACATATTTATGCAAATGCCCAAACAAACAGCACATACGCAAACAGACACAGGTTATGTAACCCGGTCTGCTTGGCATGCAGGACAAACACAAACATAAGCAGGTAGCTGGATGAGACTTACCTGCATCCATTAGTATTTGTGAACTACTTCACAGCACCATGAAATTCACTCATTTATCATCCTGTGTTTACATTCGATAAGCGTTTCACAGTAACAGAGGAGTGTTGAGAAAAAGGCCTCCAATGTGTCTGTGCTAATAAAAACGACAGGCTGCTCTAATGCCAGTTAAAACATCTGTGACATAACATGTCATACGACACGTGACAAACCACTACCACCTTAGAGAGTCGGTTTAAATAAACCTGTACTTTTACAGATGGCACACACCGTCTAAGCAACAACCCCCCCAAAATATGAAGATATTCAACCACCAGTCATGTCAAACATAACAGCGAATCCTCACATTGAAGACACTTGAACCTGTGATCATTTGACATGTCTCTCGGAAGAATGGTCAATTAATTGATTGGTCAAAGGCCAGAGAATGTATTAACAATTCTGATTCAAATCAGTTTTAGTAGCAGTTTCCATAACCCCAAAAACTTAGATATTGTTACATTACTCTCTGGTTTCCCTTTTCTCCCTGTCCATTCAGCTTCTGGTAGCAAAACCAAAATCTAATATGAAGACAAGGTGAATTTGTTTTCAAACTGAAAAAGGAGATGTTCCTGTAAATCCTCTTTCTCTGCCAAACAGCCAAACCACTCTAGGCGTCTCAATTTAGAGAATATTCATCACAATAGCACTGCCAGACCCATAGAGTAAATGGAAACCAGTTTAAAACAAACAAATACCTCCATCTCCGCCACACTGCATGCCAATGGGCTTTTTTTTTATACAAGACCACATTCAAATAATGCCAATTTTAGAGAATGTATTTAGTATCAACATGGTTAGGTGAGATATTTTATGGAAGCCACTGTTTAAACAGCATTTGAACAAGCAAACCTATTTATTTCACCCAATAGGTTGTTGTTCTCCCCAGCCGCTCTCCCGCCTGTTCCTTCTTCTTCCAAGCCCAACACAAGCCTATTTGTCTTATCTTCTCAAAACAAACTAAAAATCAACATTCTAATGATATCTGAACCAGACGACTGGAGAACCTCCAAACCGTGTTTTCAGTTTTGTCTCACCACCAACATTATTACTTTCAATCAGTTATATCAATAAACTCCGTTACTTGACTGAATCCAAGTGGTGCGAGGTTTTCTTTCACATTTTTTTCGGTCCGCATGTGTGTGCGTGCATACTGTCACAGAGCTTGGAAAGACTGCAAGGATTTCGTGTTTGACCACATCCATAAATATTGAAACAAGTTCCCTTTCTTCGAATCTCAGAATACTAAGTAAATATTGACACGGCGGGATCAGGGTGCACTGAAGCATCCCATACCAGTACTTAAACACTGTCACATATGAACATGTATGCACACACACACACGCTTACAGACACACACATACACACTCACGCCTGTGCTCTCCAGCTGTGCTCTGAGCACTCTCTGTACACAGCAGGGAAGTCCTGGAAAAATTAATTACGAACTTAAACCTATACGAACCCCTCCTCAGTAACACATGCGAGCTCAGTGGCACACGCATTCAAAGAAATCGGACACACGTGCACAACACTGACAGACATATACACAACCTTTATACATATATAAAAACTAAAATCCAGAGGAAAAACCTGACTGTGCTAAGTTTGAATAGTGCTCTCATTCCTGAAATGAATGCAGCGTGTGTGTTTCTTTATGCAAGAGAGTTTGAGAAATTTCTGCACTGCAAATTAAGTTTTTGTGTGTATTTGTATGTGTGTGTGTGTGTGTTTGTGTGTGCGCGTGTGTTTATGCTGCACACCTCCTGCCAACAGTAACAGCTCAGTAGCCAGTGAGCAGGAAGAGAGACGTTCATTAAAAACCCAAATACAGCAGTTACATAACCAACAGTTCTGTTCATCCCAGAACCTCCTGTGCAACAAACACACTCCTCCTTCATCCCCATCTTCTTCTCCCTCCCACGCCTGTTGGCAGAGCCCACCCATCATCCTCTCCTCCTCCCATAGCAACAGCTCATCTCAGCTCTCCTCCCTTGTTCCCAGACCAACACACTGCCTCCCTCCTCCGTCTCCCTCCTCCTTTAGCTGCTCCCCTGGTCCCTGCCACCTCCTCCTTGCTCTCATCAAACATTTCCTTCGCTCACTCCCACGTCATCCAAGCTCCACTTCAAACTTTACTTTTTATATACAGCAGGACTATGAACCAGGAATATTAACCACAGTTAGAACAAGGAACTTTTTGTTTTACTTTGACTACTGAGAGCAAAAATGACATATTGGTCCCAAATGTCTTCTCTAGTCTCAGGAAAATGCCTTCGGCTCTTTCAGAGGCAGAGTTTCATACAGGGATTTGGTTTCCACTATCCCCTGCAACTGACTTGCATACTAAGAATAAACTGAGCGGAAAGTGCAGTAAATGTGTGAGCACGGCAGATGGCAACACAGATTAAGGATTTAGGCTGCGTCAGTGATCGTCTGAGATGCCTCTACCCCAGAAACAACTGTCATTCTTCTCCTTCATCGGATTAGAGGCTGTCACAGATCCCCCTCCACCACCACAGAGTTGCCCCTTAGAAACAATAAGCTGTTAAATACATCATAATGTGCGGCTGTCTCACAAAAAGAAATGCCCTCTTGTGGCCTAAAGACTCGTCTGAAATTAGTCACACAAGCACTACATCTCAAGCCAAGCAAAGGTTTCCCAACAAATGGGCTGTGGACAGTTACTGGGCTCTGGAGCACAGCAGGAGCAATGAGCAAACCATCTGATACGGGTGAATTCTGATTATATATCTTTGGAGGTTATTATAGTTCATAATGTAATGTCAATCACAAGTGTGAATATCCTGCCTCTCATCAACAGCTTTGAATCACTCAGCTAGACCTTAAAACCTGACCTCAGTGATGTTGAGACATCTATCTGTATTTTTATTTATTTGTAAGTAACCTAATTAAATACAAAACAAAAACAGTTACAATTCTAAGTAACACTTGACTTTTAGCCCCCTATTAAATAAAAAACATGTTTTACATTATTACACTTGTTTTATTGTAATAGCAATCATTATTTTTCTATATGCAATCTTCCACTGACTGATACCCATAGCATAAAAAACACTAGTATCTGAATACAACACTATGGTATGTTTAACCTATTCTTCAAATTATTATATTCTGCCTATGATGTTAAATAGTGGGGCTTTAAATGAAAGTGTGCAGTCTTGTTTCTCTCTTTATCTCGCTCTCATTCTGTAAGCTGGTATCACTGTTTATTTGGGGGTTTGGAGGTGATTACACTTCAATCAAAACATTCATTTGTGAATGTGCATGCATTTTCTGATTATAGGTATAGAGAACAATTACGTTAGCCCACCACCACCTGAACTACTCTCCCGACGTTGGTCCACAGCCAAAATAAAATCAAAACAGTTCAACCATGGCACGATAAATTAAATACAGCAGTAAAAGGTTAACAGAACAGTGAGCATTTATTGCAGCCCAGCTACATAAATGTATTAATATTAATATTGAGAGTATCCTAATGATTATGCAAACAGAGACTATAGAAAGTAAAGAATCACTCAAATACACAGGACACACTTGCACAGATACTTTAAATACACACTCTCAAACACCCACAAATATACTGTCAAAAGTGTATGGGGGAGAAGTCACAGTGGAAATGACTGTGAATCTCTCGTGGGCTGTCATACTCAATCTTGACACAAGGGGGCACCGGAGGGCTTTCTGGTGAGGCAGGGCTAACCTGAGAAGGCAACAGGGATGCAACCTTGGTTGGAGTGCTCTCGACTCTGAGGTGTGAGGGCCGTAGAGTGGACACAGGTGGGAGGGAGGTGGTACTGCAGTTGGTGGTGGTGGTGGTGGTGTGTGTCTGGGTGTGTGATGAGCGCTGGGAGCTTTCATGTGAGAGGTCCCCTCGGGGGTAGAATGAGAGGGGAGGCAAGGTTGTGGAGGAGGGATGGCTGGTGGTCTCGAGCGGTCCCTAAACTGGCAGAGTAAGTTGGAGGGCACTGAGTATGCTGGTGCATGGCTGGCTGGCTGTACATGTTTCCCCATGGGTACGACTGGTACGCAGTGATCCCACCTGACAGGAAACACACACACATGTCCAAACAGAAATGTGACAACTGAGCTTAATCAGAGATAATTTATCTCAGAAGGCTCTGGAGCAGGACCCTCTCTCAAACACTTCTTTTCATACATCTGAAAATGATTACCTGCTCTGCAGACCTGTTTCTTTTTCTGTCTGTGCCTCACCATGACTCCTCCTTTTTCTTTCTCATCCCTCATCTGTCATCTGCACCCTGGACATCAGTGGGGCCCCAGAGCTGTGACAGCTTTTCCCCAAAGCTTTAAACACCCCACAGACACAATCCAGCTCCACCATTCTCACCTGCTGATCTTTACTGTTCAACCATTCATATTCAGTTAACAGTTTTATTGAAGTGTTTTGGTGTCCACGGGGCGAAGATACACAACATACAGAGAATTTCTACATCTTATTTCAGGGACCGTTCATGCCATGTCATTCCCCTCTCTCTCATTAGGTTGACTGGTTAGCTCAACTGTCCTCGAGGCAAAAACATCAAAGTAAACGATCAGCTGTGGGTCTTGCTCGTTAACTGACTGCAAAGTGAGAGTTATTCCAGATGAGAAACTACTGCTTGTTTTCAGATTAGACAACATTGCTGGCAGCCACATCAATTCAAGCCTTGGATGTTATGAAACTCCCTGAGCTGAATCATGAGTATATTAGAATCACCACCACGTGGTTGTATGCCTCTGCCGCCCGGTCAAGTTACAGGAAAAACTGTTTGTATTCTCTCCTTCCTGAGTTATAGTGTTGAATAACATCCAGCAGTGTTTTTGCAGAACGATATGATGTCACAGTCAAGTTGACCTTTGACCCACCGGATGTTGTCACACCATCATTTTATCCTATTAGAGGACAGTTTGTGTCTGTGATTCCCATGCTTAGTAACATTGCAATTATCAGAGAATATCTTAAAAAACTCATTCACAGCTATGATTGAATTGACTTTAACACCAGAGACTGCGCAATCATTTCTAACACCTCATGTAAATGTAGACAGATGCTCCTTTTTTAATCATGAGTCATGTTGACAGAAGGAAGCAGGATTTTTACAGGTACCTTTACAGGTTTATTTGTGGAGTAAGGAAACAGATTATCAATAAAATTATACCATCCACTTGAATATTTACTAGATTTTTTTTATCAGTATCTTTAAACAACCATTGTATGTGTGGATATTTATCATTTAGTTTATACTGCACTGATGTATGACCACAGCAGTGTAGTGGAGGGTATACGCAGGTATATGGCGTATACCCACTTATTTTTCAGTCAGCATTGCCTATACCTGCTTCTAAATCCCCTCTGATGGGCATCATTATAGTGTCAGCATGCTAAATTTCCCAGAGACTGGACTTTCAGAAACGACGGGATTGCTATCTTCTTCACAATTAAACATCTTTGGTGGAATGCATCACACGTCATTTGGCCAATCACAATCACGATCACAGCATCGTCTTCTCTCTCCCATGGATACAGGCAACTTTCATGCTACGTTACTTCTACAGACACCGGTACTCTGTCTCCACTCCGTGCCGCCTCTCTTACGGTTTAGCTCCGACTGACAGATCAAACACTCACCCGCTGAATGCGCTTCACCTCCGGAGCCCAGAGCAACCAGACACCCGAAATCATAATATCACGGGAGCACTACGAGCTAACGTGGTAACAGTCGTGTATAAAGTAAGTTTAAAACGTAAACAACAGATCACTTTGCCTTTCTGAAGTTGATTTGCTGTTCATCATTACTCTGTGATTTTTTTACTTACTGTTTGTGATCACTGTTACACTCCTCCCTATGTGTTTTTTTCAACTGAAGAAAATGTTGTCTTTTCCCTTTATTTTCTTCTACACCAGAATGCTTTTGCTGCTTTTTCCTCCAAATTTGGAACCACTCACTTCTACATGTTAAGACCTTGACTGGTGTATTTTATGGTCACATAAACAAATCAAATCATTGTGACTCACCATGATGACCAGTGGAATGCAGCATTATCTGTCCAGCACTCTGTGACTGAAAGTAGGCGTGGCCTCCAGTGGAGTAGGTCACCACACCAGTGGAGTTTCCTCCAGGGCCGAAGGTCAGGTAGGAGGTAGGGTTGGAATCTGGAGGGTTGGGGGTGAGGTAGGGGGAGGGAGTAAGGTAGGCCATGCGGGCTACAGATGCTTGAGGTTGGTGCTGGGGCTGGCTGCTGGGGTAGGAAGTCTGGAGCTGGTAGGAGAGACTGTTGTTCTGTTGATTGGAAATCAGGTAGTCGAGCTTCTCGCCAAAGTCAAACAGAGAACTGGAGACAAAAACAAGAGTTCACTCACAAACACACTAAATATAAACAGCTTCACACAGAAATAATAACAATGGTCATAAACTCTGAATACTGCACTCCTGGCAAAGTAGTGAATGGACTGTCAAAATGACTCAATGTCTTGATATAATATCCATCATCCAAAAGAGAGTGCAACATAAATTGATTTGGAAGTTCTTATTTATGCAGTAATTATTTTGTAAATCACCAGCTGTCATCAGAGCACCCTCTTAAAGTGTCAGTTCATCCAAATGACAGCAAGACCAGGACTCTGTAGACATGCTATCACTCTGTGAGGTTATAATTACACACCGTGGTGCTTTGGGCTAAATGTTAACATCTGCATGCAAACATGCTCACTTTGACAGCTCCAGCTTGCCTATAAATTACCACGTCGTTCTTAGTGAGACTGATAGGGAAGTAAGTTGTTTTCCATGTATTTGGTCACAAAGCATACCATTAGTAAAAAGTCCGACCTGGTGATGGCACAAAGCCATTTTAACATAGCTAAAAACTAATTTCCTTACCAAGTTTGTGGTTCCAATAAAAATATATTATCTTTCGGCAACCTGTCTTGTCAAAGGCAGAACCAGGAAATTTATTGAAATTCATTGTTTGTTTTACTATCGACTTGAATTGTGAGATTTTCCAGTGCTGCGATACATAATTGTAGTCAAACAAACAAATATAATTTTGTGCAAAGCAATTTCGAACCAAACTCACTCTCAGCATGATCTCTGAAATATTTCAGAGTGCCAGATGAAACTGACACCCCACTACCACAGGCGCTGTGTGAGCCATCATTACAGCAGTATTTCACAGGATCCCAGCTCGTGTCTGCAGTCTGTCCTCCTGTCAACTTTTGTACCTGCTGTCCCTGTTCAAATCACTGCCTAGTATTCATGTCACAGTCTGCTGTGAGCTGGGCTAAACTGACCTGGTGTCAGTCTGCAGAGACTGGGTGTCACGATGGGCCAAGGTGGAGCCGCCCTCCAGAGCCTCCAGAAACAGAGGTGGAGTGTGAGCTGGGGTGTTCAGGAGAGGCGGAGGGGGTTTTGAGGGGTTGTATGTTGCTGTGAAAAGGGGGAGACTGGCTCGCTGAAGCGGGGGAGGGCTGTGCATGGGACGGGGGTGGTAATCTGTCAACCCACCCTGACATAAAAGCTGGTGCTGGCTCCCATCTCTCACTCTGGATTGACCTTGGAGACAAAATAAACAGATTAAAGATGTAGATTCCAGAAATACTGTAGTTTTGTTTCTAGAGACTTTTACTATTTCATCATCCAGCTTGAAGACCCAGTTAGCAATGAGCTGGAACCTAGCTCAACTCAAATGACCAGTTTCTATGGCATCAAAATACAGCTCATTTTATGAGAGGGAAAGATTGATGATTTGTCCTGCTCCAAACTGTAAGTTATGTAGTTAGAAAGCCAATAATTTCATTATTGATGCAGTGAAATCAAATTTGCAGCTACTTAAGTTTAATTGCACAAAAACAGATGATGAATATTTAAGTGGCTTTGGTGCCCTTACTTATGACTCTGAAGCAGCACAGATCTTTAGCAGCAATTCAGACCAAAATAAGTCCTACTGTACTATCACGCGTGAAACTGCATTTTACAACCCTGTGAAATTATTCCTACTTGATTGTCAGGTAAACAATAAAAGTGCAGCAACTTGCTGGATGTCACATTTTAGCAAAATTGTGATACTACCAACTGCTTGTTTCTTTTTCAATTTTTTATTTTTGCTATAGCCCTCTGCTATGTTGTTCTTGCTGTGCCAACACAGTGGATTTATTGAAAGGAGCAACACAACCTCAGACTTTGTACACAACAATAAAGCAACAGGGTTCTGGCCATTAGAAAGTATTAAAAAATCCCTCTGAACAAAGATTAGTGAGCCCCCTGCTATGAGTGAGAAATAAGAAACACTCAAAATTAACAGAGGTATTGTAATTTAGCATAATATCATATAGACCAAACTTTTGAGTTATAATTACAAAGCACAATAAGCTTATGCTTTACAAGTTGCACGTCTTAATGTCTATGAAATTCTTTACCTGGGCTGTTGAGGTTGGCCAGCAGGTTGTTGTAGGAGGGTGGGGTGTGGGTAGATAGGGTGGGGAAAGCAGGCGCCACTGGGGCAAGCTGAGGAAGCTTGGCAGGAAACTGACCAGGAAAAGAGGAAGCACCCTTACTGAAAAAGAGAAAACAAAACTAACCTTAAATCACACATCAAATTATCAGAACATAGAAAAATAAAGTGTGCTTACTGACTTGTTAGACACCAGCGTGGGCAGGGTGGGGTTGATTTGGTGATGTGGGGGGCTGTTGCTACATCCAGCTCTACTCTGTCTGTGTTCAGACTTTGCTGTGATGGATCGCTCCACCTTCCTCCATTTAGCCCTGCGGTTCTGAAACCAGACCTGGGACACCGAAACAGAGGAGCAGATTATACAGATGAAGTAGACCGGGAGAGAAAATGGAAGGT